>CAIGRP010116386.1:0-27090 GCA_903798385.1 Fraxinus cuspidata
AATATCCGATCTAGTGCAAAGCATATACATGATGCTCCCCACAATCGAAGCATAATGAACCTTCTTTAAGTAATCTATCCTCGTTGAAGTCTTGGGAGAATGCTTCTTAGATAGATTAATTCCATGTCTAAAATGAAGTTATCCCTTTTTAGAATTTTGTATTGTGAATCTACATATATCTTATCAATATATGAAAATTGGGATAATGCTATCCATCTATTTTTCCTATCTCATAAGATTCAGATTCCCCAAAAAAAACTAGCTTCTCTCAAATCATTCATATCAAACAGTTGTGACAACTACTTCTTTACAGATGACAATGTCCTTACATCATTTCCAATGAGTAGAATGCCATCTATATAAAGCATCGGAAAACTACTTTCTTTCCTTGTATACGCTTGTATACACAATGTTCATCGAGATTTTGGTCAAAACCATAGGTCTTATTGGATTAATCAAATCTTACATTCCAATATATGGACGCTTGCTCAAGTCCATAAATGGACCTTTGCAACTTGCAAACTTTCCTTTTATGGCCTTCTTTCCCGAATCCCTTAAGTTACATCATGTAGAAAGTTCGTCAAGATGTCCATTTAAAAATGTTGTATTGACATCCATTTCCCAAACCCCTTAATCATAATGAGCGACAATAGATAAAAGGATTAGAATAAATTTAAACANAAACTTTCCTTTTATGGCCTTCTTTCCCGAATCCCTTAAGTTACATCATGTAGAAAGTTCGTCAAGATGTCCATTTAAAAATGTTGTATTGACATCCATTTCCCAAACCCCTTAATCATAATGAGCGACAATAGATAAAAGGATTAGAATAAATTTAAACACGGCATTTGGTGAGAAGGTTTCTTCTTAATCAACACCTTCTGTTTTGGTAAAACCCTTGTGCACTGGCCTTGCTTTGAAGGTTTCAACATTTTCATCTATATCTCTTTTCCTTTTATAGACTCACTTGTACCCTATAGGTTTGACCCCACTACGTACATCCACAAGATCTCAAACCTTGTTAAAATACATAGATTTTATCTCTGAGTTCATGACAAATATCTATGATTTAAATTCTACATCCTCCATCGCTTCTTTAAATGAAGTAGGATTTTTTTTTTTTTTGCTTAGTAGAGATCGTCTAGTAAGACTCTTCATAGAACAAATACCTAGAAGGTGGTCTCACAACCCTCCCACTACAAGTAATGGTTGAGGGTGCTTAATCATGCTGTCTGACCAAAGGTCCTTCCTCTCCTTCCACCACTTGGTCATGTCCTTGGTTGGACAAACTCCTCATTATCCTTATCGTGAGGGACATGTGGAGGTGCAATAATGAGTGTCTCATTTTCTAATACCTATGGTTTTGTTTGTCCATGAGGTTCTATGGGCATCACTTGCTTACTTACCTTAGTAGCAACCATTGGTTCCGTAGGAGGATTCAATACTTCATTATTTGATTCTATGCATAAGTCTAGAACTGAGTTGCTTGAACCATGTTTTAACATCTCTTCCAACAGCCATATACGAGGATACCCAACCCAAGGACTAGAGATCCTGAGAACTCAATGGGAAAAACGAATCATATGGTGGTTGCAAAGAAATGAACTATTTGTTTTATTCTTATCGTTCCTATGGTATGAGTGCATTTATCGTGAAATGTTGTTTGAAGGATGAGTTTTCTAAAAAAAAATTAGATTAAATTAATGAGTTCTATAGCTCGTATGAGTGGGGTACAAGTATAACGGGAGCACTCTTGATAGATTTCACCTATGTGAGTATGGAAATTGGGCTGCTTCTTATAAAAATTGGGCTTATTTTTAAATACGCTCATGAAACTGGAGTAACACAACGTGTTAGCTATTAAAGCTCATGTCAATACCTATATTATCATGAGTGGACAATAATTCTTTATTTCTCTTGAGTAGTCATAGTTCAGCGTTGAGCACCATATTGACTATGGAGTAGAGGTTTCTGTTTCACTAAGTGAAGGTTCAATGTAGAGCATACGTTCATAATGCATAGTAGCCTATCTTTGCCTGGTAATTTTTCTGCATGTTTTATATTAAAATATTACAGAAGCTTGCTCCGAGATCTTCGATTCGATGATTTTCGAGTTCAATTTCACGTTACCTTTCTGTACCAACAACCAATACAAAAGCTCCGACCCACAACCAATATATTTACCTTGGTTGATTCTCAATCTCACCCACAAAGGTGTTGATTTGTAGCCACAAATGCAAGGAGGAAACCAATGGAAAAAGGCACAAAGAGGAGATCAAAATCAACAAGGTAGCCACCAGTTTTGGAGCACAAAGCAAACGATTTTTTCTCTTTTCTAACAGTGACGCTGTCTTCTCCAAACAAGCTCAAATCACACATAAAAACAACTAGACAACCATATGTATAGATATAGGTTATGATTTAGTTGGACCAAGAGAATGGTTAAATTGACCAAAACTTAAGAGCCATTCAATAGGTGAATCTATGGGCCGTGAGTACATTAATTCCTTAATCTACTTCCAACGGTCTATATTGTTTTTTTAGTCGAGCTATTAAACTGGTTGTTGGTAATCAATTCACCATCGGCTAAGGTCTCTGAAAATATAATCTGACATTTTACATCATCGCCTGGATTTATTGGGTATTCAAACGTAATAAATCTCCACATTAATACCCAATCAACCTACAAGCAAATAAAATACAAAGTTTATACTAGCATAATCAAGGCAACCAATAAAATTGGAATCACAGATTTGGACCCGAAATAAATACCATACTCGCTCCATGTACTCACTAAGCTAGGTCAAAAAACACCCAAATAGAAACAAGTAATCACAGTAATTAATCAAGAGCATATCATGCATGCGATGAATACATAGCATAGAATAACATAGATCTTTTCATGCATGTTCACACAACAACATCAACCTAACACCAAGTTAATTAATCAAACTGCCAACACGTATGCAACAAATGATTAATGACCCTACGAAAAGATCTCACTATACTTATCATATCTCATTCCGTGTTGAGAACACATATCTCATCTCATCGCACACCATGTTCATTAGACCGATTACTAACTCATGTCTTTGGTAAACCACAATAGATTTTGAGTCAATGGGATAATCATCTATCACTACCTTACTTCTATCAACTTAAACGGATAATAGGTCTATACCTAACAAAAGTGATAGAAGTTTCACTCTCACACTCCACCTGATCAGGGTCTTCACAGATAAAGGATTCCAGACATTTAATCACCACACCACTCATGAACCAAATGTCATATCTCCACATCTCCCGGTCTCGGGACATACCACCAATGCACTCTTAGGCATCTATACTCCACATTACTAAAAGACACAAAACACACTGCTGATTCATTCCAACCGGATATGCATGCAAACACATTACACCAAATAATTAGATTACTCTCAAATTCATGTAAATGCACATATGAAACAATTGAAATATAATATATAACCATGAAACAAAATTAAGCAATTACTCACATGTAGAAAGGATTATACACAGATGTACATGTAGTAACTAGGTTTTCTCTCAATAAACCTCACTAATTTCATCACTCAACCCAATAGCCACATTTGCCTCATTGGTTATCTTCCTTCTTAGGACAGTTTTTCATAAAGTGTCCAGTTTTACCACGATTGTAACACCACTTACCATCGGACTTGTCCCTACTATTGCCCTTCTTCTTACCACCATCATCACTTGAGTCACTGCTGTCTTAATTAAGCCTTAGACTCATTTCCTTAAACTTTATTCTACTCCTCAGCATATGTACCTCACCACTCATCTGATCATATTTTTCAGCCTTAATCTACATCTCCTTACTCTTAAAGGAATTTATGACAATTTTGGGTGTTATGGTGTCCCTACCTACTTAATTGCTTTCTTAACCTCTCTAATTGCCTTATAGATTTCATAGAATTGAGCAAAATAATAGCCTTATAGGTTTCGAACACCTTTTCATCAAAATTAATAATATATTCAACAACATTGTTAAAAATATCCAAATAGTCATCAAGATTCTGTGAAGTATCCATTTTAAAATTAAAGAACATTTAAGCAAATATAACTTATAGGAGTAGATTTAAGCAAATATAAGTTTTCCAACTTTTTCCAAAGATCTTTTGTGGAATCAGTTTTCCAATGTTTTTCTAAATAGCATTAGATAGGTGTAAAATAATTGAAGTATAAGAAAGTTCATCATATTTTTCTTTTTGTACTTTTATTAAATTTACAGAAAATTGTTAACTATGACTTTGAAACTTTTTTTGAACCAAAATTCCCTTAACCTTTTTTTGCAAAATAAAAAAAATATTATTTTCCATTGGAAATTCTCACTTCGTAATCTAAAGATATTTTGAAAAATAGAACAATAAAAAATGCACAATTAAGTCACAAAAAATCCTAAAGTCACAATATACGTCGTTCTAAATTTCCAGGCTTTCATGAGATTCACATCTCAGAATCAAGAGAATTGTTAAATGGGTAACGTCCAAGTATTTTAACGGAATATCCGATGCAACACAAAGGTATGTGTAACACATTCAAATCTACATATCCTAATCACTATCGTCGGTACTCAAATACTTTCGTCTCGCATCTAAAGCATTTTCGTCATTCATGTATTATCCTTTTCTCACCGGTACTCCAGTCGAAACACATCAGAACTTGCTTGAGTGGGCCTGACATTTGTTGTCCATGTATGCGTTATATTTTTTCGAGTTCAACAAATTGGCGCCGTCTGTGGAAAACCTTACATTTTAACCACGAAAACTCTATGGGAAAAAGCCAGTTGGAAGTAACTCTTACAATGAAGTGATTTTCAAACTCTTGAAAAAAGGTGTGTTCTTGAAAAAAAAACATCATTGAGAAAGTCTTAAACTAACCATTTGATTGAAAAAGGAATATCATTTGTCAAAATAAAACTTGTTACCATGAGTTCAAACAATGAAAGGTATGTACCACAAAGGACTAGGGAACACACTGAAGAAGTGGAACCTTCATGTTGTTCCAGCCACTTGCGATCGACCTCATCGACAAGGTGGGTCTAGAATAGTTGCCAGGCTCATTAGAGCAGCAGAATGGCTGAAAATATGAGAGATATAACCCAGATAATGTGGATCTAGAATGGCCGCAAATATGATTACCAGTTCGCTTTGCAATTGACGGTGACACAAATAACCAAAGTTTGCATTTCTAGGAAACATAGTTTTTTATCATTTATTTAAATGTTTCCTACCGAGTACTACTTGTGGTACTCATCTCTATAAAATTTATAGGTTAATTCAAGGCATGACAGTAATTTGGCTTAGTGGCAAGTGCCCGGCAATTTGACATGCTCTTTAACTTTCTAATAAAATTTTCAATTACTTAAATATATGACGAATATTTAGATGACATTTTATTAAATTTTAATTGTATATTTCATCTAGTTTTTATATACATTGCATATCAACTATAACTTAGAATTTTTGGATTAATTATGCATGAAATTTAATTACTATTGAATTGAATTTTCAGATTTTGTCCTTTTACTTAAAATGGTATAACTTGGGCTATGGTGCATGTTTTAGAGTAAAATCAGTGGGGTTTGAAAGGTTATGAGTCCTCTAATAGTATTCTTCGAAATTATCTTAAAATATTATCTAGAGAAAAAGTTATGTCCATTTTAGTAAACTGCGTCGGGTCAGTTTCGAAAATACTGTTCATCATAGTTGAAAAATATTTTTCGTACTTCAAAAATCATCGTCGAGACCCCAAATTTCATAAATTTTAGTCGATTTTTACTGGGTCAAACATATTTTTCTCTCTACTGCTACACAATCGATAGTTGCTGAATTTTCTAGAGAAGTTTTCTAAAATCAAGTTACACTATAATTGTCTAAGTATATATGGACTAGTATCTTCCCTTTTTTCATATATATTTCAAGATCCAAAATTTTTATTAGTTACAATTTATTTTGGTTTGCATTAAAGAGTCTCAACTAAAAAGATTTTTCTTGTACTGCTTTGAATTTAAAGGATCTTGGGGCGTTACACATCGTCCCAAGGGGTAAAATCTCTCTACTAATAGACATGGGAACAATGTCCTTAACTACTCATCATTTCATGGAGTTTTTAGTGGTGGACAACAGCTCTGCCCAACACGGAGTGCTTCGGAGGTCGGTCTTGAAAGAATTATTTACCATAATGTTCATTCACCATTTATGTATGAAATTTCCAATGGAAAATGTCATCACCACGGTCAGAGGCGACCAAAGGAGTGCTATGAATTGCTATTCAAATTCCCTTAGGAAAGAAAATTCAGAAGTGTCAATGTAATCCTGATAGACGTTGACATTAATGACATGCCTGAACAGGGGTAAAACCCTGAACAAGGAAGAGACGTCGAAATTATGGATGCCTCTAAAGAAGAGGCTATCCTAGAAATGCAAGTGTCCCCTAAAAAATAGAAAGTTGCTGAAGAAGCAGCTAATTTGGAGAAGCTGGACCTTCGTATCATCGACTGCGAGCCTCAAACAGCCCCAGCAGAGGAATTGGAGAGTTTTCATGTTGATCTCCAAGATCCCTCCACATGCCTGCAAGTTGGAAAAGATCTGTGACTAAAGGCCAAAGAAAAGCCGAAAAGCTTCTTGTACCAACACTTGGACATCTTCCCTTGGAAGCATGAAGACATGGTTGGCATTGATCCAAAAATCAGTTGCCACCACTTGAAAATCGTTCTTAAGGCTATAGCTTACAAACAGAAAAAAAGGGAAGCCTTAAAGAATGAAGTAAAGAAGTTGGTCGACAATCGTTTTATTCGGAAATCAATGTATTTAAAGTGGGTTTTCCAACCCTGTTCTTGTAAAAAAAACACAATGGCAAGTGGAGAATGTGTGTGTATTTCTCAAACCTAAATTAAGCTTGCCCTAAGGACAGTCTTCTACTTCGTCGGATAGATCAACTAGTGGACTCAATAGCAGGACACAAACTACTTAGCTTTATGGATGCCTACTTTGGATACAATCAAATTCCGATGTCCCCAACTGACGAAGAGCATACGTTCTTCATAGCATATTAGGATATTTATTGTTATAAGGTCATGCCCTTTAGAATGAAAAATGCAGGGCCACTTATCAAAGACTTGTCAACAAGATGTTCATTGACCTGCTTGAAACACAATGGAGGTATATGTGAATGACATGCTGGTGAAAAGCTTGAAGCTGAAGAATCATGTCAAGCACCATGGTGAAACTTTCCAAATATTATGGAGGTACAATAAGAGGCTTAACCCCCTAAAATACGCCTTCGGGATAGCTTCTAGAAAATTTTTAGGCTACATGGTCAATCGAAGAGGTATTGAAGCCAACCTGGAGAAGATCAATGCCTTGATTGAAGTAACATCGCCTAAAAAACCTAGAGATGAGCATAGCCTCAGTGGGCATGTAGCCGCATTGAATTGCTTCGTCCAGAAGGCAATGGATAAATGCCTACCCTTTTTTAAGATTCCGAAAGGAGGAAATAAGTTTTAGTAGATCGAGGAATGCGAGGTAGCCCTGCAAGAGCTGAAAAAGCACTTAGGGCAACTTCCCTACTCTCCAAACCCAAGATTAACAAACCGTTGTAGCTATACCTAGAAGAAACCCCAAACGTAACCAGTTCAGTTCTTGTAAGGGAGGAAAGTAGTCACCAGCTACCTGTTTATTACCTAAGCGAAGCATTTTTTACAATAGAGATTCGCTATCCAGACATGGAGAAGCTAGCACTCTCATTGGTGATAGTTTCTTGAAAATTGAGCTATATTTCCAAGCCCACACCATACATGTGCTGACTAACTTCCCTCTTAAGTAGGTGATGTTGAAGCTCGATGCTTCGAAAAGATTTCTAAAATGGGTTGTGGAACATAGCGAGTTTGATATTGTGTTCAAATCAAAGGCCGCTGTTAAAGGACAAATCTTGGCAGATTTTGTGCATAGTTCACCCCCATTTTAGAAATGGAAGAGGAAATGGAACCCGTCGAACCCCCCTCCCCCCCACACTTGGAACCTCTTTGTTGATGGTTCATTGGGAGATACTAGATCTGGGATAGGAGTTTTCGTGGTTAGTCCGGAAGGATGTAAGCTTAATTGTGCCGTGAGGTTAAGCTTTAAGACCATAAACAATGCAATAAAATATGAGGCCCTCTTATCTGGCCTCGGATTGGCCAAAGAAATGCACGCAAAGAGGCTCGTGATCAGTAGCGACTCCATGCTAGTAGTTAACCAAGTTCATGGCAATTTCTAGGTCAAGGACAAGTCCATGACTCTTATCTGAAATTGGTAATGAAGCTTATTCTAGATTTTGAAAAATTCGAGTTGGTATAAATCCGACGTTCAGAGAATGCTCATACTGACGTTCTTTCAAAATTGGCTAGAAGTAAAGATTTCGAATTGCACACTATGGTGCCCATAGAACACATTCCCAGACCCTCTACTACTACAGTAAAGAGGTGATGTGGATCAAAATACTTAACTATGGATGAAGCCAATAGTAGCATTCCTCTGGAACTAAGTATTACTCTCTAAAAAAGAAGAGGCACAAAAGCTTAGAAGATGAGCCGCCTATTTCATTTTTCAAGACGATGTGCTATATAAATGAGGTTTTCCCTTGTCCTTACTCCAATACATAGTGTGATAGCAAGCCACCTATGTGCTTCGAGAATTTTATAAATGGGTGTGTGGTAATCACTCAGGATGATGGTCCTTAGAGCAAAACGTGTTAAGACATGGATATTATGGTCTCCTTGAAAAAGAATGCACATCAGTTTGTAAAGAGATGCGATAAATGTCAATGCTTTGCAACCATTCTGAGACAGCCTTCTCAAAAATTAAGCGTTGTTTCTCGCCCCTGGCCGTTTGCCAAATGGAAAATTGACCTAATAGGCCCCTTACCTAAAGGGAGAGACAATTTCAACTTCGCGATTGTCGCCATTAATTACTTCACCAAGTGGATAGAAGTCGAACCCCTTTCCAAAATCACTTAAACAAATACTTTCAAATTCCTATGAAAAAACATCATTTAAATTTTCAGAATTTCCCATTCAGTTGTCTCGAATAACGGGCAACAATTCGATAACAAGAAAGTCAAAAATTTATGTGAGGAGCTGGGCATCAGGAAATATTTTTCCTCCCCACATTACTCTCAGGCTAATGGACAAGTGAAAGTTGTTAACAAGACTATAAAATACACGCTGAAGAGAAAGTTAGACGCTTCTAAAGAGGCTTGGGTCGACGAACTACCTCAAATCCTATGGGCCATTCGAACTACACGTAGAATGGCTATAAGAGAAACTCATTTCTCTATGGCTTATGGAGTCGAGGTTTGTCATCTCCTCGTGGATTCATTTTAATGAAATATCTAATGACGAGTTGAAAAGATGTGAACTAGACCTCATTCAAGAAATGAATTATCATTCTCAAGCAAAGTTGGATATCTACCAATGAAAAATGACTAGGTACTACAACTCTAAAGTTAAGAAGAAGTCACTTTGCTTGAATGATGTTATAACCCATTCATTCATATTCGAAATCGATATTATTTATTCAAAGTCAAAGGTTTGATTAGTCAAAGTTAGTTAATTAGGGATTTAAATGGAATGAATTACTTTATTGGGGTTTATTTTACAATTGACAGTACTTGATGGATTAAGATGGATAAAATTTAAAGTTAGGGATATACTTATCTATTATTAGAAGTTAATGGCTTAAATGTTATGTTATATATATTGGGGACTTGACTTTCAATTATTCAATAGTTGTACATTATACATATACATATATATCCATTTTCACATTGTAAAAAAAAAAAAAAAAGATGAGAAGGATCGAGAGAGACCGAGATAAGAAAAGAGAAGGAGAAGGAGAAGAAGACGAAAGAAAAAGAAAAGAAAATGGAAGAAAGAGAGGAGAAAGAGGAAAAAAAGAAAAAAAACCGAAAACGGAGGCAGAGAACGGGAAAAAAAAGGAAAGAGAGCAAAGGAAGAAGAGGAAAAGAATAAGCAGCAGCTTGGGTTATCGTAAGTATAAGTATGTTGAATTATTATTATTATGGGCTTATGGAAAATTTGCTTTAATTCAAAATTAAGCAAGAATTAGGTGGTATTAATGTGTTTGAGATTGTAATTTGAAATGGAGCAAAGAAATGTATATTTGGAAATGTGTGTTGAAGAAAGTGGAATATTGAATGGGTTTGTGAGATAAAGATGTATTTTTTGAATTTTCTTGTGATTATAAGATATCAAACATTAAATTTAAGAAATTGAGGTTGATTTCCTTGTTAAGCAATTATTATAAGCAATTTTCGATCAAAATTCTATGCGGGTAATATTTCTGAAATTATTTTCAGAAAGTGTCATTTCTCTCAATTGTTTCGGTGACTGTTTCAACATACATAAACGGGTGCTAAATTCAATATTCTGGAATTTTAGTGTTGTTTTTGTCAAATCTTTTATTTTCAAATTTTAAAGGTTTGAATGAAGTTGTATGATAAATATTGAAGTTTAGGTATTGGATTAAATTATGAATAGAGGTTGCATATGAATAATAGTGAGTTTATGAAAGTATAGTTATTTAATGGATTTGATCATGTGTGGTGATTTGTGGGTAAATAATTTAAGAGAGGAAAAGTTGAGAAAATAGAGATGCAAGAATAAATATAGAAGTTGAGTAATTAAGTGGTGGATTTGTATTAATTTAATTGTCAAGTTTTGATTTGAGTGATTATACCATTATTTCAGATAGTAACTTGAAAGCTTGGAAATGCTCAACAATTTAGCAAAATTGCTATCCATAGATCTATGAGTGGAAAAACTTAAATATTTTTCAAGTATTGATTAATTAAGTATACCACTATACATTTTACGCAATTATGTGAATTATTTGTCCAATTACATGATTAATGGGGAAATATTATTTCATTATGATATATGTGGAATTTAAAAGATTGTATATGGATTATTTGTAAATTGGAATATGAGACGTGTGATATTGAGATTAACCAGAAAAGTACCCGTGAACAAGTATTGATAAATTAATTATACTATTATACGTTTTATGCAATTCTGTGAATTATTTGTCCAATTACATGATTAATATGGAAATATTCTTTCATTATGATATATGTGGAATTTAAAAGATTGCATATGGATTATTTGTGAATTGGAATGTGAGACATATGAGATATTGAGATCAACCAAAAAAGTACCCGTGATTAATACTTATTCTAGTTCACTGATGGACATGTTGTGTTCTATATTACACTGAGGGGTCTTGACTGTAGATGAATGGGTCTTGACCGTGTACATATAGTTCACTAAGGGGCATTGGCCGTGTCTAGTATTGATTATGAGATGTCTTTGAGACCACTTCCATTCACTAAGGGGGCATGAGGCCCGTGTTGGGAGTGCTTAGCTCAAGGGGCAGTCTACGAGCATATTACCATATTACAATTTTCAGTCAGAGGGTACATTTTTTGTAGATTTCCCGATACATTTGATGTGATGAGATAATGGTATAGATTTCAGTTGATGGTTATATCATGATTATGAAATGATATTTTTCAGCATTATGAGGTGTCTCACGTCTTGATTATTATTATATGTTGCTATAATGTGAACTGTTAAATGATTTTCACTTGATTTTCGATAAAAATATATAAATGAGGAAGCATAATTATTTTATAAATTTTCACTCACTGAGCTATCAGCTCATATATTTTTTTCACAATTTGTTTTCCTTACAGGTAGTATTGGTTCCTGATAGCTTGAAGAGCCTGATGATTTCAGAGTTATAGCCACACGATATGATGCATTTTGGTAGAGCACAAAATATTTATTTTGGGCTATCACACTATATTTTTCATAAACATGTGATTCTTGCGCATATTTTGTAGTAACTCATAGTCAGCCTTGGTGGTGGATCTGGCATCTAGTCAGCATCTACCATCGGCGCACGTCACGTTTCAAATTCACTAGGGTGATTCGGGATGGGTTGTGTCAAATGAATTGGTGCTTCGACGGTATTCTTATATTCAAAAGAGCTTAGAGCAAGAACCCTTAACCCTGATTGGGAAGGCCCCTATCGCATCAAAAATGAAGTTCGGCCTAGGACTTGTAATATTGAAAATATGGATGGAAAGGCATAGCCTCATCCGTGGAATGTAGATCATTTGCGGAAATATTACCAGTAAGAGTGTAAATATACATTTTAGTATAGATCTTGATTCAATGAAATTGACTTTTGTTGAAGTGTTTGAAAAGAGCACCTCCTATTGACAAAAGTCAAAGGAGAAGCCTTTGTATAGATGAATCGTCTCTATGCAAAGAAGCATGGGCACTTCAACGAAGAGTTGGATCCCAAAAGGGACCACCTCCTTACTCGTGAAGTGAATAGTGCATGCCCTTTACAACAAAAGTTGTTAAGGAGGCCTCAACATGAGCGAATTGCTGAATCTCATACTGAGGAAAATTGTTAATTCTATTAAGTTAAAATAATTCTTAAACGTATTAACGTATCGGAAAATAAAATAAAATGTGCCTCTTATTGAAAAAAGTTAAAAGAGAAGTATCTGCACAAATGAATTGTCCCTATACAGAGAAGCGTAAGCACATCAACGAAGAGCATGATCCCAAAAAAGGATCACCTCCTTACTCGCGAAGTGGATAGCACATGCCATTAACAACAAACATTAAGGAAACCTCAATATGGGCGAATCGTAAACACCATACTTAGGGAAAATAACTAAAAGATGCAAACTACAAACAATTGTGTAAAATAAACAAGTCCTAACTACGATAAAACCGAAGTGCAAACAAACTTACATGACAAGTTAGAAAGGTAAGCGACCTTCTAACGCTTGTGCAAAATTACACGTTTGAATAGCTAATTGCAAATGGAATACGCTGAAGAGCACTACGAAGCAGTAAAGTATGCAGAAATTATAGAAAGTAAAAAGTAAAACACAAATATATAGACAAAAAAAGAATTTTATTCATTGAATAGATATTTACAATTGTGGGCTAAGCCAATTACATGGAAAATGCAAAAAAGAAACATATCAGCTAAACAGGTGGGGGAGAGGAGCCACAAATGATACAATAGCATTGGGAGCCAAGGCTTTAGAAGCTTCTTCAGTAGCATCATTCTCAATTTCGATCACATGGCCACCTCAAAGGCCCTATGACTACCTCAAAAGCCCTCCATGTTTGACTCGCCATGGTGGTGAAGAGGTCCACCTTATCGATTGTCCCCACGAAGCTTTGCTACGTATCCATTCAGTATTTGTGATATGTGAATGTGGCAGTCTGAACCTCTGGAAGAAGCATGATAGGAACCTCTAGAGCAATTTCATCACTCTACTAGGAGATTACAAGTTTCTGACAGGTTGAGTCAGAGGCCGTCAACCCGCTTGTAGATTTAGCCCTCTTCAACGACCTCTACCCTGAAGGCTTGACAAGAGTTGGCCTCTTCTGGCCCCCCTTCATTGCAGCTATAGCAGCTGTTATTAGTTTTTCCCCGATGAGGACTTCGGAGCATCGGGTGGGTAGCCATTGATCCACCTTCTAAAAGGAGAAGTGTTGTTTTTCTTGGGGACCTCCTCCACTATTTTTTTCCCCTTATCCTTCAAGGGAGGTTGACCTTCTCCGTTTTGGCTATCGACCTCCCAACTAGCTCTCTCCACTTGGTGCCTCACCTATTTTGCTGCAACAGATGAGGGCTTCAACCCGTTCCTCCTAGTAATGGAGGTGGTAGCAAGAATTGTTTCCATGTTAGGAGTGGGATGTCTACTCTTCTTGAAGTTTTCTACAAAAGGAAGGAGTGAGGTCAACAAGTTTTCATGTAAAACTATAAAGAATGTTGAAAATTAGCATTACCTCTTTGGGCCATTAAGTTAAATTCTTCGAAGAACCGTTTAGAAGTCATTAAACGGTATGCGTCAATAAGAGGCGTCAGTATATGTCCACAACAACTTTCCACTCACTTCAACTGAACTCAAAGCATTCTACTCACCCTACAAGACATAAAAAAAAGGTTAAAATTAGAATCATGATTAAGTAATAATAAATACAAGTATAAAATTCATGAGCGTCTGAGTAGAATGTCGGAACGTCACGTGGGAAACTATGTCACCCTTGGATTCCTACCATTTTTCCTCACCCCAGAACCATGTTTCATTTCATCCTTTGATGGAGGAGAGAAGGCCTAAGACAAATGGAAAATGTGACCCCCATGGACATAAAGAGTACATCCCATTGGAATCCCCTTTTCCTAGGACCCGGGGCTAGAAAATGGTCTGGGAGACATTAAGGGGCATATCCTCTCCAAGGGAGGTCTCCTTTCATAAAAAATAGGTTCCCACTAACTGGGCCCAAGCATTGGGGATGAGCTAGATAGGAGCCGTACCTTAGAACGACTCTAAAGAAATAATGAAGAGGTAGGTGAAGCCCCACCTTGAGAAGGAACTCGTTGACGGCGATGCATCCTTGCTTCGGAAAGTAGGCACGCTCGTCAGTAGAGAGGGAAAGAAGTTTAATGCCGTATGGTATAACATTATTTTTCCATTAATTTGCTAAGTAGGATACGTTTATGGTTGAAGGAATTTTGGCTGTCCCCAAGCCACCTTGTCATTTTTTCTACCCTCCCTGAGGGCAAAACACTATGTTCGGCCTTAATAACACAAACCAGGTATGTCGTGCTTGTTATTGACATCCCCATCTCAGTAACCATTTGGCTAAGATCTACATCCCCCTAGTAGAACGTAAAGATGCCATCAAGTTTTTGAGTTCAAAGTGTCAAAATCTTACTAAATGCCCAAAGGACGATGAAGAATAGTCACCTAAAATTATGAATGTAAATGAAGGAGGAAAAATGAGATTGAGAGATTTTGAGAATAAAATTGCTGATTGCGTAAATGGAAAATTGATTTTTTGCCCCAACCTATTGTATTTTATAGACAGGAGATCTTAATCCCAATCATTAGATGTTGATCTGGGTCATCTAACCGTCGATTTGAGATTTCAGTCGAAGCCACTCGGTACATCAGACTCGTCTTCTTCAACGGTTTATACCAGCATGTCTGCATTTCAATTTCATAGGATGCGCACATGAGAGTCATCAGGGGCAAACGCAGAACTTTAAAGCTAGGGGGCACAATCAAACTTGCAAAGAAGTCGGGAGAAATTTTATAATAAAAAATTTTCGTCCAAAAAAACCACACCCCATGTAATTTTACATCTGAATATTTACATGGGATATGACTTTTGTAGATGTAATATTTTGAAAATCTTTGATATTATATTCCATATAAAATTTCATAATAAAATCATGAAAATTACATTGAGAAATTTGTATCGCAAAAATAATAAATTTTTATTTTGAATTTTTATTTAAAATGCGAGTTAGACGTCTTTCTTTAATACTCACATTTAAGGTATTTTTAACTATTTTCGATATGTATTTGGACTATTCGATATGCACATAATGTAGTTCTCGAAATAAGATTTGAAGTGATATAAGTCATTTGTAAATTCAATTAGTGTACAATCATTGGGAAATTTTTAAAATTAACATGTTATCGAAATTCAAATTTATTGTGATTTTGTCTATGTTTGGTAGAGATTAAAATCATTTTTTTTAGTAAATTTTGATAAAAGTTAAATATTTATGGATTTTATGAAATATGTTATTAAGATTAATTATTAACTTTAATTTAGATTTCAATCTATACCAAAAAAAAATCTCAAAACATTAAATGTACATTAAATGCAGTGGCGGTTGCGTGTATGGGAAGATGAACTGCTTCAACTCTTTTCTTGAAAATGTACAAAACAACAAATCATTTGAACGAAATAATTGAGAGTGCATCGTCTTTCCAACATTTAAAAATACTCGATTCTCTATAATTAATGAGTCACAACCTTGGCAAGTAGTAACTTCGGAGAGGATAGCCTCAAATAAATTTATCGTACTGACGCTCATCTAATTGATTCCAAAAATTAAGAGGTCACTAGGTACAAGGCTTCGGACAATATGGACAGGTAATTCGTGTGTGTGTGTGTGTGTGTGTGTGTGTGTGTACTTAGACTTGGAGGACTATTGTGGTGTGTAAAAACCACCCCCTAACAAATATTTTCATACAATTACATGCATTAAATAAATAATCATGCCTAGACTCAGCGGACTATTGTTATGCCTCGCCACCGATGCTACAGTCAAAGTGCCACGTCGCAATCTACGTGGAAAGAAAAGTCAACAGAAACCAATCAATCAAATGCAAAGAAGTTAAATAAAGCCTAAAGCTCATGTGCCTAAGTACTACCTAAATGGTTGAATCTGTTCAGCCGAAGCTCTATGTAATAAATCAAAGGAGAAGCCGAAGCTCTTCACACATAAGACCACCAACACGAAGCTCTATCCGACCAAAGCCCTTATTTCTTTTGAAACCTCTGAATCTGAAGTTGTCTCTTACAAGATTTGTAAATAATCTTTAGGAATGATTGATATAATGTTTGTAATAAAGAATATCGGGTGTGTCAGCCTAATGGCTAGGGTGGCTGACCCATTATCAATGTATTTATTGTATGGTAGACTTAGTGATGTAAGGCTTCAGTCAAGGAGATGAGGCCACGTGGTTTTTTGATCCACCGAACAACAAAGTAGCTAGAACACTATAAATATGTGGTCTTTGTAAAATCTAAGGGGCTTTTGTTGGATCTGGAGAGGATCATTGGCATACTGATTCTGATTCATAAGAAAACACTTAAGAAAAATACTCTCAATAAACCTTCTTACTTGTTCTATATTTATCAGTTTAATTTTTTGGTTATTTATGATTGGTCGGTGATTGTTTGTTAGTGCAATTATCCTAGTGTTAGCCTCTTAAAGGTTGACATGCATAATGGCATGGACACGCCTTGCCCTTATGCTGAAATTTCGCGGATAGGTGTGTTGATGGTGCACACTTCGGATTTCAGAGCAAGAAAAATATAGGTTTCAATTTGTAGACGTGATACTTCAATTTGACTAGTTCAAAGTGTTGTGGATTGGCATAAATTAGCAAGGCATGGACAGATCCAGCTTACTATTAGTGTGCTCTAGTCCACAAATTTAGGTGTCCAAATTAAGCACATGTGTTGAGCAATTTTCATGGTCCATACAGGTAGAGACAGTTAAGGGTGTTAATTGCACACGAATTTTGGCTTATATATTTTTGAAGGAGGGACTGATAAGACACAGAGAGTTGTAGTGTTCCTTCAGTATTCCTTTGTATTATTGTGGCATAATAAACAAATAGGTGTTTACCCGTAAATTCTGTGTTCCTTTACATTGTTGCCTTTATCTTTCTTTGTGTGCACTGTGTAAATTCGTAGGCTGACTGAGTGGAACCTCAGTGTCATCATAGGCGAAAAATGGCAAAGTATTTTACAAAGAATTTGTCCCTCTGATAATTGGTATCAGAGCTCCCATGTTGCAATTACTAGCTTTCGTTTGCAGGTATGGCTGCAAGTCAGAATCTTAAGGATCGGACTATTGCATTGGAGGATTTTGTTGGTGTTCCTATGACCGACGTGTAGTCAGTTTGGCCGTACAAATCTAGGTACATACTAATGTGCAGACAGAATTGAGGGGTCAATTCGAAGAGTATGCCAGGGGGTAGATAAAAGACAATCATCGTTCATGAAAGATTTGTTAGATCTTGCTAATAACACAGAGGCTCGGTTTGATGCCCTTGAGAGTGAAATTTCCTAGTTGAAATTAGCCTTAAATAGTACTACTATGCGAGATGCAATGGTTGCTTCAAGAATTTGTGTCCCTAAACCAAAGCAGTTCAATGAAGCTCGCAATGCCAAAGAGCTGGAGAACTTCCTATGGGTATGGAGCAGTACTTCAAAGCTACTCGTATTTCAGAGGATGAGCGGGTAAATATAACTTCAATGTATCTTTTGGGTGATGCAAAGTTGTGGTGGCGAACTGGAGTGAAGGATGACGATGCTACAGTTCGTTTACCAGTTGTTACTTGGGAAACATTGTAGAAGGAATTGAAGGATCAATTCTTGCCTTGCAATACGGCTTGGGTTGCAAGGTAATCGGGTAGTATTCGAGAATACGTGAAGGAATTTAGTAGTCTCATGCTGGATATCCAAGATAAGTCCGAGGAGGATAAGCTTTTTAACTTTATGTCGGGATTAAAAAGTTGGGCACATGCAGAATTGCGAAGCAAGGAGTAAAGGACCTTCCTTTGGCAATGGTTGCAGCGGATTGTCTCGTTGACTACAAAATGGGCAGTAAATCTTCTGTTCAGAGGAAAAGCAATGAGAAGAAGGTTAGTTCATAGAAATGGAATAAAAGAAAAAATTTGAGAGCCCTAAATCGAAAGATGGTGGTCAGTCCCATCGTGCAAATGACTGTCCAAAGAGAGAGAAATTGAGTACCTTAAGGCTGGAAGACAGTGATCATAACTTGGAGATGCCCCATATAGAGTTAATCCATTACAACTCATGAATGCCATCACGACATTGTGGTGTGGTTGATGTACGTTTAGGTTATTGTTGATGGTAATGTGGTGTTGGTAATGGTGGACATGGGTGCTACCAATAACTTTGTAAGTTCAAGCATAGTTGAAAAACTGGGTTCAAGCATGACTCAAGTAACTACGAAAATTAAGGCTGTGAATTCTGCAACACAGCCTATGAAGGGAACTACTAAAATTACTCTTCGTGTTGGCGAATGGAAAGGAAAGAACAATCTGATGACACTTCCCTTGGATGATTTTGATTTGATCCTTAGTATCGAATTCTTTATCAAGGCAAAGGCATTCGTGGTACCACATCTGAATAGGTTATCCATTGCAGATAAAGAGAGTCATTATTTTGTGCCAGCGAGATATCTTGACAAGAATAAAAGAAAGCAAATTCATGATGAAATTCAATATGTGAAACAGCTTAAAGCTGGTTTGAGGAAAGGATAGATGACTTTTGTTGCAGCTTTGGTAGAAATTAGAGGATCAGGTTGCAGAGGTACCTGATCAGGTTGCAAGTGTCTTAGATGAGTTCGTTGATGTGATGTTCCCAGAACTTCCAATAACTTTCCCACCTCGTCGTGCTGTTGTCGAACCAGGTGCGGAGGCTCCTGCACAGGCCCCATATCGAATGGCTCCATCTGAGTTGGCAGAGTTGAGGAGATAGCTTGATGATTTACTTGACTCGGGTTTCATTCAGCCTTCAAAAGCTCCATATGCTGAAGAGCAAATATCCGAGTTGTCCACTTAAGAAAGGTAATCATGTTGTCCACTTAAGAAAGGTGTTTTCACAGCTTAGAGAACATTAATTATATGTCAAAAA
Organism: Fraxinus cuspidata; assembly: GCA_903798385.1. NCBI lineage: Eukaryota > Viridiplantae > Streptophyta > Magnoliopsida > Lamiales > Oleaceae > Fraxinus > Fraxinus cuspidata. Next base: position 19,391 of record CAIGRP010116386.1, read on the forward strand.
GGAGAAATTCGAATTTTTCCATTCAAAGGTGATGTTTTTGGGATATTGGGTTGGTCAAGGAAAAATTAGAATGGATAGAACGAAGGTGAAGGCTATCATGGAGTGGCCAAGTCAAGTCCATCCAAGGTTGCTGAATTACGTTCTTTCCTTGGATTAGCAAACTACTATCGACGTTTCATTCAAAGCTATTTCAAGAAAGTTAATGCCTTGACGGATTTACTGAAAATCGATGAGTGCTAACAAACTTTTAAGAAGTTAAAACAGGTTGTTTCAATTGAACCAGTGTTGCAGTTGCCTGACTTTAAGAAGCTATTTGAAGTATACGCTGATGCATCTTACCGTGCTATTGGAGGTATATTGGTACAAGAAGGCCATCCAATTGCTTATGAAAGTCGAAAATTGAAAGAGGCAGAACAACAATATCCAACTCATGAGAAAGAGATGACGGCGGTTGTTCATTGTCTTAAAAATTGGTGTCATTGTTTGTTAAGAACGAAATTCATTGTTCTAACGGATAATGTAGTCAAAACATATTTTCGGTCCCAAAAAAATTTGTCGGCAAAAGTAGCGAGATGATAGGAGTTTTTGGCTGAGTTTGATTGTGTGTGGGTTCATAAGCCAGACAAGCATAATCAAGTTGTTGATGCACTCAGACAGAAATCTGTGGAAGTTTTGGCTTTGATGACAGTCGAATCTGATTTTCTTGACAGAATCAAACATTGGGCTGAAAATGATGTTGCTTATACCAAATTGTTGCAGGAAATTAAAGATGGTTTGGTAAGATGGTATTGGATTGAAGACTGTTTGATATATGCCAAAGGCGGTAGATTATATGTTCCTTCAGGTGGGGGGACTGAGGTAATTAATGTTGAAGGAAACTCATGATCTACAATGGGCAAGCCATCCAGGCACCAAAAGGATTTTAGCTTTGCTCTTGATATCGTATTACTGGCCAAGATGGGTGATGAGATAGAGGTGTATGTGAAATTTTGTTTGTTGTGCCAGCAGGATAAAACAGAAATAAGGAAAAAGACAATTTTTCTCTAGCCTTTGCCAGTTCCAGAATGACATTGGCAGTAGATTTCTATGGATTTCATTTCAGGTTTCCCGAAAGTTGTGGTAGTGGACAAGTTTTCAAAGTATTCGATTTTTATTCCAGCTCCGTATGGGTTACAGCGGACGTTGCTGCTGGATTATTTTTCAAGAATGTTGTGAAGTACTTTGGAATACCCGAGGATATTGTAAGTGATCGTGATTCTCGATTTCAAGCAAATTTTGGACCATGTTGTTTAACATTATGGGGTCTTAATTGAAGTTTTCAACAGCAAATCATCTGTAGACAGATGGTTAGATAGAAAGGATAAATGCATTGCTGGAAGAATATCTCAGACATTATGTTACAGTAAGTCAGAAAAATTTGGTTGCCTTGCTTGACAGAGTACAGTTTTGCTACAATCAACATCAATCTTTTGCTACGGGTATGTGCCAGTCGAGTTAACTATACGGCATATGCCCCAAGACACCTCTTGAGATTGTAAAACATGGGGAACGTAGTGTGTATCGAGCTGCTTTTTGGTTTGCACATGATAAACAGGAGATGATTGAGCAAGCAAAGGACAATCTTGCGAAGGCTGCCCGTCGAATGAAGAAGTATGCTTATCAAAATAGAAAAGATGTAGAGTTTTTAGGTTGGGGATAAGGTGATGTTGAAATGAACTCATAGATTTGGAAGAAGACTAGTAGCAAGTCTGTACATCATAGGCTGGTTCAGAAAAATGTCGGTCCCTTTAAAGTAATCAAATGTGTTGGGAAGGTAGCATATCACTTGAAACTACTTGATCATTTGAAGGTTTATCCTACTTTCCAAGTGACTTATCTGAGCCCTTTAATGAAAGTTTAGTGGGAGAAGATCGATTGTAGGCCAAGAGGGCTCCTCCTATGATTAAAAAAAAGTATGAAAAGGAGGTGGCAAAGATTATGGGTCATCGAACAATGAGGGCAAGTAAGAAAAAAAAAATAACATATTATCTTGTCTTGTGGAAAAGTAGTAACAGGATTGATGCAACCTATAAAATGGATGTCGATTTGTGCCAGTTTAATGATAAGGTGAAAGAGTATCTTGATTCTCTTCCGACGAGGACGTCAGACTCTTCCGGTGGGAAGTTTGTCAACCTTTTAAAGGTTGACATGCACAATGGCTTGGGCACGCCTTGCCCTCATGCCAGAATTTTGTGAATAGATGTGTTGATGATGTACATCTTGAATTTCGGAACAAGGAAAATGTGGGTTTCAATTTGTGGGCGTGACACTTCAATTTGACTGGTGTCAAAGTGTTGCGAATTGGCAAAAATTGCTGTTAGTGTGCTCTAGTCCACAAATTCGGGTGTCCAAATTAAGTACATCTTTGACATATGTGTTGGGCAGTTTCATGGTCCATACAGGTAGAGGTAGTTATGGATGTTAACTGCACACGAATTTTGGCCTATTTATTTTGAAGGTTGGATTAATGAGACATAGATAGTTGTAGTGTTCGTTAAGTATTCTTTTGTGTTCTTGTATTATTGTGGGGTAATAAATAAGTTGGGTTTTTACCCCGTAAATTCTGTGTTCCTTCACATTGATGTCTTTATCTTTCTTTGTGTGCATTGAACAAATTTGTGGGCTGAGTGGAACCTCAGTGCCATCACAGCGAAACTTTGGCTAAGTTTTTACCAAGAATTCATCCCTGTGATACCTAGTCACTACCGCCGGTGCTCGAACACTTTTGTCTCACGCCTAAAGCATCTCTCGCGTTCACATTTTATCCTTCTCTCACCGGTTCTTCGGTCAAAACACGCCGAAACTTGTTTAAGTTGGCGTGAGTGTGCTGGACATTTGTTATCCACGAATGCGTTAAGTTTTTCAGGGTCAACAATATTAATTGCCTACAAATGAGTGAGCAAACAACAGATTATAAGTTAGGGGATTAAATTTGTACAATTCTGTTTATATATTTCCATCGCCCAAATGATATAAAATGTTTTCAAATAATAAACAAGGTTGAAACCCGATTGACTTGATCAATGTTTGGGTTAACCTTACCAAATCACGATAAAGGAAACATTGGAATAATTAATGTTTGAAAAGTACTATATAAATTATTTCTAAGTCCCAACTTAACACAAACTATATTTCGTATTATTTTTTATCCTTGATAACTGAAATATTATTAAGTATTCAACCAATTAACAAGATTAATTTCGAAATAATAGTTTACCTAAATCAATTTAAAGGACCTCAAAAAAAATTGATTACATAATTATAAGGAATAGCTATAAGTTATATTTTATAAGGATTGTTGCATAAAATACATAATTCATCTATTTAATTATTTTTTGTCTTCAAGGGGATAAATTATCGATTAGAAATACATATGATACAATAGATTTGATAAGTGTAATCTCTACACTTATTCGAGGTCCTAAACGATAATATTTTACTATTCTCAGAATAAAATACTACATAATTTGTGTTATATTTCATTTTGTAGGTAAAACTCAATGTTTGATAAAGAATTGGAGGAAAAAATGCAAAAATAGTGGAAAATGGCTCAATTGTATCAAATACAAAGTTTGGGGACAAATATGCATTTGAGTAAAAGTTAGAGCACTAAAATTGAAGTACTTTGATGTGGAGGATCAAGATGGAAGAAAGAATTAAGACAAATCGTTGAAAAGAAAATTCGTGAAAATTTTATAACTGGCAACGGCCCATTTATATTGGTTGGGCGGCCGCCGACCCTTAACACCATAAACAGGGGCCTTTTTCTAAGCCTGGACGGTTGTTCCATTTTCTACTAGGCGCCCTCCCAGTCAAATCGCGGAAAATTTTCTGATTTCCTTATTTCAATAGAACTCGTATGGAAACAAATCTTGGGTCACGTATTTAAACCCTAAAGCCATCTAGAACGCGAGAGAACATATTCATAAAGGTTTGGAAAGAAAAAAGAGGCAAAAACAAGAATAAAAACACCACGAAACAAAGATTAAAATCAATATTTGAATTGGTGATGTCGTTCTTTATTTATTTTTCCGATTTTCTTGTTTCCACCATACTAAGCTAGGTTAATTATGTACTATGGTTAAATGAACTATGTAATATGATTTTTAAATTTTAGTATTACATCTTTGACATTAAAACACGTTTTTGGGACGTTTGAGTAGTTTATATGAATTTCTTTTATCCATAATTATTGTATACGTAATTGTGTGAGTGTGGTGGCTTATTTCATGCATTCCAAATAAGGAAATAGATTCGACGCAGTATAAATCATCATAGGGTCCGATAGGGTATAAAAGTATACCGCTACGCCCTATGTGAATCTTTAAGTGCTCTCAAAAACTCATGCATTCTTGTATATTTGCATCCGTTATAAAGATATAGACGGGTCACATATTAGAATAAGTTTGACTTTACTCGAGAGAGATTGTTAAAAAATTTAGGAACATCGATTCTTCAATATTTCAATCGTATGTCAAAGTTTAGAACTAAATTTAAAAAGATTATTACTTAGGGAATCGTGATCCTAGTACATTCATAATATATTAGAAAAAACTTCAACTTGCATTTGACATAAATCTCATTCAATTTAGTTAAAGCATTCATAATTATGTCTACATCATTAATTTAGTTATAAATTCACAAAAACAAACATTCTCATATTTATTGTTTCGGTTAAGGTCATGGTAATTAGAATTAGAACTAATCAATCTTTGTAGGACGATACTCGGACTCAAAAAGTCCACTTTATTACTTGTTAAACTATACACTTGCGGTGTGTTTTGGTGCTGCTACCAAGGATTGAATTTAGTTTAATTTTTTTTATTTCGACACTAATTCGAACATTATTTTTATTTATTTTTTTTTTTTAGTTAGTTATTTTTTTTAGTAGTTTATCTAGGTGCTACTTTTGATCTTCTTTCAAGTCTTGTATGCGAAAGTTGCTTGACGATGACTTGATTCCAACTTATCCAAAAATCAAACGCACATTCCATCGTAGGCAAAGAGAAGCAAGAGCAGTGCAATAAACAGCTAACGTGCAAAACGATCAAGTAGTTCAAGTCAATTATGATGAAATTGTTGATGAGGGAAACATGCTGGTTGAGGATTTCATGACACCGCAAATCATTCAGAGTCAATCCAACATCGTCTACCCTCCATTTGAGTAGTCTAACTTCCAGTTGAAGACCAATGTCATACTTCTATTCTAAAATAGACATCAGTTTTATGGCAGAGCCGAAGAAAACCATACACATGTCTCTCGATTCTTGGATATGTGTCAACTCTTCCGATATCAGGGTATCTCAGATGATGCTATTAGACCAAGGCTGCTCCCACACACTCTATGTGATAATGCATTGGAGTGGTTGGATTCTCAACATGTTGCCAGCATCAGCACATGGAATGACAAAGCTCAGAAATTCTGCACAAAGTTCTTTCCATCGGCCAAAATTGCAAAATTGAAGCATGACATCTCAATTTTCCATCAAGGTGAATCGGAATATTTTGATGACACTTGGAATCAGTTCAAGAACATGCTAAGGAAGTGTCCTTATCACAGTATTAGCAAAGGACTCCAAGTCCAATATTTTTATGTTGCTTCCATCATTCAAAAGCATGGTGAATTATTTGTCAAATGGTTCATTATCAACAAGAACCATTAGTGACGCACTGAAACTATTCTAGATAGTCATGACTACTTCAACAATGTGGGCTTCTGAACGGGTGGTTCAGAGGAAGGTACCAGTGTATATGAGGTGGATGCTTACTCAACCTTGACTGCTAAAATAGACTCATTATTCCATAAGGTTGAGAGCATATCACAAACAGCTAACGTTGCACAAGCTAAAAAACCAAGTTGTGAGGAGTGTGGAGCAGATCACAACACATCGGATAGTCCAATTTTAGCACATGGTATGGAACAAGTCGAATTCGTACAATAGGGACAACATCAACAGAACAATCCACTTTCAGAAATGTATAACCCAGGGTGGAGGAATCGACCAAACCTCTCTTGGGGTGGTCAGAATCTGAATAGGTCACATGGTCAGTTTCAACAGCTAGGGAAGATGTTGCAATTGGAAGAAATGTTCAAAAAATTTGTGGAGAAAACAAATCAATACATGGAGGCTAATAAAAGGAAGACTGAAACAACTCTCCGAGATCAGAATGCTGCTATTAAAAACTTGGAGACTCAAGTTGGGCATAATACACTTTCTATGTCAAGCAGGGTACCAGGTACCCTACCAAGTAATACTGGGACTAATCCTAAAGAGCAAGTAATGAAATAATTGAGGATACATCTATGAAAGCAATCACCAGCAGGAGTGGGGTCCAATTATCGAAAATACATATTAAGAGGCTGGTTGCGACTAAGGAAACAATACTTTCTTCAGATGAGGAGCTAGTAGAACAAACTAAACAGACGATAGAGGTATCTACTAAAGAGAGCTCAGATATACCACCAGTTAAGGCAACCGTTCCTATCAATCCTTAAGAGCCTCCTATTCCATTCCCACTAAGGTTGAAGAGACACAAGTTAGACCAACAGTTTGAGAAGTTTTTAGATGTGCTAAAGAAACTCCACATCAATATCTCGTTCATAGACGCAATACGACAGATTCCAAGCTATACAAGATTTTTGAAGGACATGATATCAAAGATGAAAAAGCTTCCAGAATTTGAAACTATGTCACTAACAAAGGAGAGCAGTGCAAGACTACAAAAGAAACTGTCTCCCAAGCTCAAGGATCCAGGGATTTTCATTTTTCCTATTTCAATTGGAGAAGCTAGTACCTTTAATGATTTATGTGATACAGGTGCAAGTATTAACTTAACGTTTTTATCTATATACAAGAAATTGGGATTGGGAGAAGCAAAAGAAACAACGATGTTATTGCAGCTGGCCAATAGAAGATCACACATCCAATAGGCAAAGTTGAGGATATACTCATCAAAGCTAGCAAATTAATTTTTCCGACAAACTTTATTGTTCTAGACATAGAAGAAGACAGGGATATTCTAATAATATTGGGGAGACCATTCTTAGCAACAAGTCAAACTTGATTGATATGGAGAAAGGTTAGATGAAGAACAAGAAATTTTTAAATTATATAATCCATCCAAACAACCATAAGCCCTCGATGAGTGTTATTGTATTGATAAAGATGAACTATTTATTCAACAAAATTTCCAGAAAAGAAAATAGAAATTTGGAGGAATTCTTGGTAGAGATGAGAATGGAGAATTCAAAGTTTGTAGAGTTAAAAAAGGATGCAAGGCTGAAAATTGCAATGAGTACAATAGTGAAATTTTTTTATTTGAATCACCATGAATCAACCGCTATAAAGTCGAGTTACAGACTATAAACAAACCCTTGTTGGGAGGCAAACCAATACTTCTATCCTTTTAATTTATTCTGCTTTTTAGATTTAGACTAATTTAAGATAATTTAGATTAAATTTTTTTATTATTCAATTTTAGGGACTCATCATCCATGTCTCATTTTCCCTTAGATCTTTGATATGTTAGTGGTTTATTAAATGTTAGAGTTAAGTAACACTTGTTCCAATTATTTGATCTTAATACTTTATTTGATTTTTCAAGAACATGACGTCTCGGAACATTTAAACCAAAATTGACCATGGAGCCAACAGGACCAA
>CAIGRP010116393.1:0-24771 GCA_903798385.1 Fraxinus cuspidata
TATCTAATATAATATGCAAACATGTTTCAAGTTTTTACCAATTAGAGTCGTCTAAACTAATTTAGACAAATGGATCGAAAACAATTAAATAATTAATTAATCAAATTAATCAATTAATTTGATCGGCTGGCTTATTTAATTAAAATCAAATTTTAATTAAATACCAAATTAGAGTCTAACTCTAATGCCACAATTATAAGGGGGATTTATTTAATTAAAATAAAAATTTAATTAAATACCAAATTAGAGTCCAACTCTAATACCAAAGTTCTAATGCAAGACAATTTAATGCAAGACACCCTACGAGCATTTCCTTAGAAGGAGGTGGGAGACCCAATTTTTGGTATTTGGGAATAGTGGTAAAGTTAATCTTCATGCTAGAGTGAACAATGATACAACCTACATGAGCAGAAGAAACCATATCAGTAAACATCGAAAAAGAGAGATACTATAATAAAAATGGAATGAATACTTCTCGTGGGCATCAAAATTAATGGGCATTGTTAGGGATAAAACTCCCAGTTATCATAAACAAAGAAAACACTTTTGTTCTGTACGTGGTTCTAAAGGTTCTAAAAATAAGTTAATAAAGAAATGGGGACTGAAGGCTCCATATTAGGTAAAAGTTCATGAAAGGCTACATAACCACAAGATGATGGGTTTAAGACTATTTAGGGCGCAATAAGACCATAATAGCATCCCTTCCCATAAAATTAAAGAGGCCTTGAAATGGCTCATTAATTAGAATTGATGATCTTTTGAACATGCTTACGAAATTGGATCTTCAAATCCACATACTTCGGTACGTACTTCAACCCTAAGTTGGGAACTAACACTTAACTCATATTGTCCCAGTATAAACTTAAAAGTTACAAAGGGTACGTATCAACAGTAAACACAACTTTAAGACTCTGAACTTCTTCAAGAAAAGTGATATCATCGATCAGTTCGTCCCCAAGGAAAACTCTTTCAATTCCCAAAGCCATAATAAATAATTTTGCGAAAATAAATCGACAAAACAAAGGGAAAGTACGCAATAAAATAAAAAGCACATACCTGAACAAAAAGAGTAAAAGATAGCAAAAGAGGATCAAAATCGTCAGTAAGTAAAGGTATCACCGTAAACAAGAACTAAACATAGAAAGTGGAGAATGCGGTAGAAAAGAGATAGGTATATCTTATAGCTTTAGATGAAAGGTTTGAATCGACAATTTAATCAATGGATCTAAAGTATTCAAAAAAATCTCGCAATCATGGCCACTAAAAAATGTACGGGTAAGATTGAATGTAGGTGACATATACTTTAAATGGCTTCAGCATACACTTAAAAACTGTAGCAATCATAGCATGTCCCCTCAAAACGGTCCACATCATCCACTCTTAAAAGAGAAAGATTATGTGAACAACTAGAGATTCACTATACAACGAAAGAAATAACAATTCATAAACTTAATATGAATATTAAAACAGAATTTTGGAGACTATTTGTTAACTCAAAAATCCACTCCGCAAGCCATACTAAAACATCTGTGAGATGTGTAAAGAATGTGTGAAGGGAATGAAAATACAAGATGCCGTCATAAGATAAAGAAACTACTCTCCCATTTAGGCTAACTATAGACTATCGACATATATGTAAAGCGTGACATTTGTAACTAAATCAATTATGAATCAACCAAAAAGGAACTGTCATCTGCCATTTTCTCAAAAGGACCAAATTATCTCAAAACTTAAAGGGAAATCTGTAAATACTCCATTATTTGAAGAAGAAGACATCTAATTCATATCCCTTGAAAATCACTATTTTACTTGTTGCTCTTATTTGAACATCCAAATTAATGAGTTTAAAAAGTGAAAATTATAGCAAGATGAGTATGATTTGTTGATCAAATTTTTATCATCAACAACGAACATGAAAAAAAAAATCAAAGTGTCTTTTTTTTTTAAGTAAAGAAATACATATTGTCCACTTTAAAGAAACTGAGCTTTTAGAAAATAACACAATAAACTTTTAAAATTAACGTCGTTCCGGTTTCTAGAAAAGAGAATTTTAGCTTCTATATTTGTTAAACTCCATTGATATATCTTCGTCAAGGAACACAATCAATTTAAGAAACAGAATACTAAAGAAATAAAAAAAATCATAAAGAAAATGGAAGTATGTGTAACAGATTCCCTTTGAAGTCTCTTCCCATTTCTTCAACGGTCATATTGATGGTCCAACATTCATGGGGTTTTCAGTTTCAAAATTTATGGAATTCAATTTCACCATCAATTGGTTGGTATTAAGCCATAACTTGATGGGAGTTTTGGCTATATAAATGGATGGGTTTTGGTCCCTGAGCTTTACCATCGAAAATACAACATACACCATTAATTAAAAGTGTTGAAAGTTTGGAAGTGTCATTACTTGGACAAATGAAAGCTTTTGGAACAACATAAATGGCTGGAGGTATGATCTATGGGCATTCAATTTTCTTGATTTGTTTTCACCTAAGTATTAAATTGATTTTTATTCTTACATTTGGTAACAGAGCCATGATATTACCTATGCCTTGGTGTTTCATCATCAATTTGCAAAACTCTATTTTTTCTGGCCAAATTTTTATTTTGAAAATAAACTCAGATTTCTCCATCAAATTGATTTTCTAGCCTTTGTGTATTTTTAAACTAGAGATTTGACATTAAGAGAGTTGAATTTGAGACGGGTCAGAAGCAGGTTGATTTGGATCTAGCTGAAGGAAGAAGACGACTATGTTATTTTCAAATATACGTGTTTTCCTTTTACAATAAAATGGTTATCTACTGGGCCATAATTATTGGTTTATAATTGTTATGTATTTAATGTAATTGGCAAGTTTGTAAACAAAAATGACTAAGTTGATATGTTGTAAAAAGTCAAGGAGTATTGTACAATTAGTGAAAGTTGTGATATTTTAGGTCTAGGATTCGAGAATGGGAAAAAAGGAAAAACAGCGCGGATTTTCACTAGACTGTCGCCAAGTTTTGGGTCAAGCGTCAGAAAAAAAAAAGTTCATCGCTCGACTGTCGCTTAGCCTTAGCTCGAGAGACAACTTGTCGCTCACCCTTCGCTCAAGCGACGATGCTATCCAGGAACTTTTTAATTCATTTTTTAAAAGCTTTTTGTCTGGCCCATTCATTCATTAACCTTACTTATAAATATCAAACACCACAGAATGATTTTTCGAAGGTTGAACATTGTGGAAAATTCATTCTTATCACATTATCTTGTTAAATTTACTTTCAACCTTTATCCTGTTATTGGAGATTGGCGGTGAAAACAACAATTTCATAATCCAAATACCAAATTGCTGCTTTCTTCATATCTGTCAGAGTTTCTATAGATTAAGGGAAGGCGATTGGAGTTCCAGTCGTTGAAGAACGCGGTGTTCTTCGTGCACCTACAAGAGATAGACGATTTTACAAAGTTAAGAGTTGTTACAGGGGAGCACAATCCAGGAAAGCTTTGGAAACTGCAGCTGGGAGTTGGTGTAGGAGCACAGAATCCAGGAGAGCTACTGGAATTACAGTCAGGAGATCAGATAGTACGTGTCATCGTCTAATTTGGTAGACTGTAAGTTATAAATCGGTTATAGTGGATTGTGACTGGAAAAGTGTCTGGACTTTTTACCCAGTTGGATTTCTCCATGATCAATTCTTTATTATTTATTGGTTTCATAATTGCGGTAATTCAACATAGGAAAATATGAATTGCATGTTTAACTATTTAGAAAATAATTAATAGTGACTTGTTGCTATTTAATTGTAAAGTAATTTTAATTCTGCATAATCACATATTCCCCCTCTAGGTGTTGTTAGGGTCGAACTACGTATTTTTAATTGGTATCAGAGCCTTAATTTGATTCTTGACCCTTAATAAACTCTAAATTAGTCAGTCATTGTCTGTGCCTTCATTTTTCGATGGAAGCAACTATGCTTATTGGAAAGTTCGATGAGAGCCTTCCTTAAAGCTTTAGATGAATGTATTTGGATTAGTGTTCAAATTGGGTGGACTCCACCTTCAACTACTGTGGCTGGTGTAGTTACACTCACTGATATTTTATTATGGACTAAAGATGACTTAGTTGAGTGTAACTGGAACAGTAAGGGCATTCATGCCCTATTCATGGCTATGTCTACAGAAGAGTTTAGTAAAGTTTTGATGTGTGAGACTGCTAAAGAAGTTTGTGACATCTTAGAAATCACACACGAGGGAACTAAAATAGTTAAAAAATTCTAAACTGCAGATGTTAACCTCTAGGTTTGAAGAAATTAGAATGAAGGACGATAAATCGTTCGATGAATTCTATGCGAAGGTGAATGACATAGTTAATTTGAGTTTTAACCTAGGTGAGAAGATTTCTGAGTTAAAGATCATAAAAAAGTCATTAGATCCCTACCTGAAAGGTTTAGACCTAAAGTCACCGCGATTGAAGAAAGTAAGGACTTAGATGCAGTTAAGATAGAAGAACTCATAGGATTCCTTCAAACCTATGAACTTACCATTTCTCAACCTAAAAAGGTTAAATCAATAGCCATGAATACTGTTAGTGAGTCAACTGATACTGAAACGCTTAGGAACGATGAAATATTTTATTTCGTTAAAAACTTTCTGAAGGTGATGAGGAATAGGAAAAAGCCTCAATAGAAAAATAAAGTCCCTAATAAATTCTCGAAAGATAGACGTGAGAAAAATAACTCTAGAACTCCCATTAAGAAAACTTAATTCGTTAGATACCATGAGTGTTAGGGTTATGATCAATATAGGAATGAATGTCCTAACTTATCAAATAAAGAAAGATGTAAGGCTTTAGCAGTAACCTTGAATGATGATAAATCAGATTCGAATGCTCAGTGTGATACATCTGGTGGTGAGGATGAACAAAATTTCATGGCCTTCATATCAATAGCTACAATTGATAAGGTTGAAAGTGATGAAGAGACTGAAAAATCCGAGGAAGAATCTAAGGACGAACCTTATATTTACGAATGTTATCATAAACTATTTGAGTAGAGTCTTAAGAATAAAAATGTCAATAAAGCTATACTGAAAAAGGTAAATAATCTTGAAAGAAAAAAAGGAAAAACTCATAGGTGACCTTCAGGACTCTACCAAAAATCTGAATGAGTTGAAGCTTGTTAATGAGAACTTGGAAGTCAAAGTTAAATCCTTAACAAGTGATACAACTCCAATCCTTCATGAGTGGTTTGCAGAAACTTGATAATCTGTTGGGGATGAACGAACCTGCTGGAAATAGGCATGGTCTAGGTTATGTTCAAAATGGAAAACTACTGCTAGTACATCCAAGACCACGTTTGTTCTGGCCAATAATAAAGCTCAGAATATTGTTTATCCTGAACTAAATGCCAAAAATATCTTAAGATCGAGACCTACTAGACAATGTAGGGTCAATCGTCCTACATATCAGCAGGTTTGAATCTAGGTTTGTTCTTACCTGTTACCGTTGTAGCGCACTAGAATACACAAGATCTAGGTGTCGTAAACTCATGACTTGAAGTAAAAGTCAGAATTTCGCTAGCAATGTTAACTTTCTTGCTAATTAGGTTAGCCACTTAACTGAGATGATGACTCGATTAACTAAAATCACTTCTACTTCTAAGAAGGTTTGGGTAAAGAAGACTTACCTCTCTACGTCTGAAGATCAATTGAATTGCTATGTTGCTCACGTTGCAGTTAAAGCTCAAAATAACTCTATGTGGTATCTTCATAGTGCGTGTTCAAGACATATGTGTAGTGAAAGCCTTGTTCTCGTCTCTCGGTGATTGGAACGGTGATGTGGTTTCCTTTGGGGATGGAGCTACTGCACCTATTCTAGGAAAATGTGTCGTTAATATATCTGGACTACCTGCTATTTCAGATGTGCTATATGTGGAAGGGTTAAAGTCCAACTTGTTAAGCATTAGTCAAATATGTGATGCTGATTTTGAAGTTAGTTTGTCCAGAAAATGTGTACCGTGTATGATTCTACCGGTAACATTGTCATCGAATGTGTAAAAACTTCAGATAATTATTATGGAGTTCTTCCTAATTCCAACTACGTATACAGCAATGCCAATATTAATGTCACTAAACTGTGGCATGAACAGCTATGAACCATAAAAGTTTGTCTAAACTCGCCAAGAAGGAACTAGTAAATAGCTTACCTAAACTTGAAAATATTGATACCATTATATATGGCCCGTGTCAACAAGGTAAACAGCTTAGAGTTCCTCATAAACAAAGTTCTAAGATCTTGACAAGAAAGCCACTTGAATTACTCCATATGAACTTAATGGGGCCATTTAGAACCGAAAGTCTTGGTAGTAAACAATATATCTTGGTTGTGGTTGACGATTTTTCTAGATATACTTGGATTGAGTTGTTGAGAAATAATAGTGAGATTTTTCGTCTTATCATCTCATTGTGCAAGAGGCTTAGAAAGGAGAAAGACTTTACATGAGTTCATAGTAATTATGGAAAAGAGTTTGAAAACTCTAATCTTGAGAACTTCTGCTTGGAGGAGGGAATCCAACATGAGTTCTCCTCGTCGATCACTCCACAACAAAATGGGGTAGTTGAGAGGAAAAATTATGTGCTTCAAGAAATGGCTAGAGCCATACTTCATGGTAAGGGACTAGCTATGGATTTCTGGGGTGAAGCCATCAACACAGCATGTCACATAGTAGACTGGGTTTAACTTAGACCTAAAACTGATATGACACCTTATGAGATCTGGAAAGGTAAACAGCTTACTGTCAAGTACTTTCGTATGTTTGGCAGCAAATGCTACATTCTGATATATAGAGAAAATTTGGGAAAGTCTGATTCCAAAAGTGATGAGAAATTTTTCCTAGGATACTCCAAAAATATTCGAGCCTATCGGCTATACAATACTCGTACACGAGTTGTGAGAATCCATTAATGTAGTGGTGGATGATGTCTATAGTAAGGGAGAGATTGAAGGAGATTGTATAGATCTAAAACACTTGAGTGTTAGTCACGACATAGTAATTGAACCTAGAGAAACTTCAGTTCCTGATCCCTCACATACGACTAATGGTTTAGATACTCCTAATAAGGAATCCACACCTGATGATAAAACTAAACATCTTAAAGATCCTTCATCCAGAGTAAAGATGAACCATCTTAAAGTTAATATTATGGGAGATTTAGAAGAATGATGAGACTTCGAAAGAGGGTATTAAATAACTTGACATATGCTAGCTATGTGATTAACGCGATGCATGAAGAGCTAAATGAGTTTGTGAGAAACAAAGTTTGGAATTTAGTTCTTAGGCCTGATGATTGTAATGTTATAGGTACTAAGTGGATATTTTAAGAATACAATTGATGATCAAGGTACTATAAGTAGAAATAAGGCTAGGTTAGTAGTCTAAGGATATACTCAGGTTGAATGTGTAGATTTTGATGAAACATTTACCCCGAAGCAATAGTTGAATCCATTAGAATTTTCCTAACTATTGCCTGAACTTTAGAATTCAAATTATATCAAATGGATGTTAAGAGTGCTTTCCTGAATAGAATACTTTAGGAAGAAGCCTATGTTGAACAACTTAAAGGATTTATTGATCCTAATATCCGCATTATGTTTATATGTTGAATAAAGTTTTATATGGTCTTAAACAAGCTTCCAGAGCTTGGTATGATAGGCTTACTACATATTTCATGAAACACGGTTCCTCGAGAGGTGGTACAGATATAACCCTATTTATAAGACTGTATTGGAAAAACCATCACCATAACTCAGATCTATGTTGATGACATCATTTTTGGTTCTCCTGTTGATTCACTTGCTCATGATTTTGTTGAATGCATAAAGCAAGAATTTGAGATGAGCATGATTGGAGAATTAAATTACTTTCTTGGTCTCCAAGTCAAACAAACGAATGATGAATTATTCATATCTCGATCGAAGTATGCAAAAAATATTGTCAACTGTTTTGGTCTAGATAGCAAGAAATACACTAGAACCCCCATGAGCACCAGTATCAAGTTAGGTCATGATCCTACAGGTAAAAGTGTTGATCAGACACTGTACATGAGTATGATAGGTAGTTTACTTTATCTTACTGCTAGTAGACCTGACATAGCTTTTAGTGTAGGGGTTTGTGCAGGCTTTCAAGCTGATCCCAAGAATCTCACCTGAGCGTCGTACGACGTGTCATTAGATATGTCAATGGAACTGTAGATTATAGGCCTATGTACTCTCGGGACTCTAATCTTGATATTGCTGGTTATTCCGATGTCGATTCGTCTGGAAATGCCGATGATAGAAAAAGTACTTCTGGAGGCTATTTTTATGTTGGAGCTAATGTTGTTGCTTGGATGAGTAAGAAACAAAATTCTATCTCATTATCCACAGCAGAGACTGAGCATATAGCTGCAGGAAGTTGCTGCACTCAACTGCTTTGGATAAAGCAGATGTTAAGTGATTTTAGAATTAAGCAAGGTACCATGACTGTGTTTTGTGATAACACTAGTGCCATTAATATTTTCAAAAATCCCGCCCAACACTCTCAAACCAAACATATTGACATATGACATCATTTTTTCAAGAGCTTGTGGAAATTCGTGTTGTAACTCTTGAACATATCTCTACAGAAAATAAGTTAGCTGACTTATTTACCAAGCCATTAGATGGTCTTCGATTTGAATCTCTTTGGACGGCTATTCGTGTTTTATGCCTCATTAATTAAGTATTTTTGGTGCGTGTTCATACTTTATCACTATGTGACATTGATTTGTGTATACATTTTAAGTGTTTGTTTGTTTTCTATGAGAACACTTATGTTTTTTTTATTATTTACTTGTATTTTTATTTTTATGTGTTTGCAATTTTTTTTTTTGTGTGTGTTTAGTGCATTCATGCTTTAAATTAAACCAAAAAAAAAATTTAGAACATTGACATAATGAATATATATATACATGTGGGACATTTTTCTAACAGCTGAACATACATTGAACTTGATTTTGTTGGTTGTAATCAGTCATGAGTTTATTTGATGAGCTAAAACATAATTTCCATTGCTGGCTTAGGTTATGTATGGAGTATTTCGTATAAGTCTCTTCATATACTATCTGCACTTCACACACTATGATCTTATTAGTAGGACTCTACCATGTGTGTGAGATTTAGGATGAAAGTTACATGTTAGTAGGGTGACTTTGAACATGAATTGACCTTATTTATTAGACCTAAACTCAAGTTTGTCCCTCATATAAAAAAAATGTTATATACAATAAAGCAAAAGGCTTAATATCTTATGCTCATTTTCGAAGTATATTTGAGTTGAGCGATTAAGCCTACATGGTTTCTCATAACCTGGTGCCTAAGTCAACTGATTTGGGATAACTGGCCTAAAGCTCGTTACAGGGGTCATTTTAGTCGCTTAATGGATAGGAGCTTGCACTTAAGATTTAAAAAAGAAAACAATTTATGAGCTTCATGGTTGTGCAAAATATATGCTAAAAGTAAGGGGAAGAAATGAAATTATGTATACACAATGAGCTTTAATATATAAGTTTTAATGCGCTTTACTTGGTTTGACTTTTACAAGTAGGTGAATATCCTTATTGGCAGTGATGTTATGCATGTCATTTCTCACAAAATTAAGGTTTGAAGTCCTAATACCAGAAAATTAGTAGCACTTTACACATATGGGTCACTTATATAATTTACCCCATGTTTGACTTGGGTCATATGTGTGGGACTGCTAACACCTGTATTGTTGGGTTATTGTATATTATTTCTTTTTCTCTTGTCATTTTGTGACAAAAATGGATTGTAGAAAATGAACGAATAGAAAATTACGACATAATAAATTTTCTGACTCAAAAGGCATTATGTAACGTCCCAAATTTTTTTATTACTAGTTGTTAGATTTAAATTTAGGACTTAGGTGCGCTATTATTAAAGTTTAATGACTATATTGGTAATTGATTTAGTCTAATGACCTTATTGGTTATTGACCAATAGTCTTGAGGACCTAAGTGGAATGTTATTTTGGAAGTTATATTAAATCATGCTTAAAACATATGTAAGTATGCTAATTAGTCTTGATTAAGGATAATTCATTTACCACATACATTATTCACACCACATACCACATTTCAAGCCAATATAATTGAATTGACCATGCAAATTAAGGAAATTTATTTGACCACATGCTTTATTTACACCAAGTTTTAAGCCAACTTAATTGATTTGACCATATGATTAAAGGTATTAATTTGATCATTTGAATGACAATACATAATTTATGCATTTATCATTCCTAACATCTAGTCATTTCCTTTCACTTTTTCTACACGTGGTCAAGAATTTATCCTATAAATAGGAGAAAAACCTAACACTAAACTACCATCAACAATCATACACACACACTCTCGCTCTATCTCTATAACTTTGTCTTCTCTTTCTCTCGTCATTTTATGTTCATACAATTATAGGATCTCATGTGAATAATCAACCCCACATGCGGCTCAAGGATATCGTTCCAACAATAAATCCTTTTCGAATTGTCCAGTGAAGAGGTAAGTTGTGCTTTATATTTATGATGCCTAATGTTTATGTATGTAATATTTCTACGCCTATGTTATGTTTTAGTCCCTGTTACGTATGTCCTATTAAGATTGGACTGGAGTTCTGTAGCGTTACGCACGAGAATTTAGTACCACCTAAGTTCGGTCTAATTTTCGTGTCTTCCTATGCAAGCTATGAATTTTCCGTAGAAATACATATATGAATTCATTATCCATACACGCTTACTGAGAATTATTCTCACTCTATTATGTCTCTACTTTCAGATAATTGACGATTCGAGGAGGTCGGCACGAAGATTGCTTATGATGACAAAAGATTCAATAATAAAATTCTTACAATGTCAAACTATTATTATTTCATTTAATTTTAAATAATTTTAAGATATTCCTCGTTTCAAGTAATGTATTGAACTCATTACATCGTTGAATTTTAGTAAGTGCTTAAATAATTTATACAATTGTGTTGAACATTCTTTAAATTTGCTTTAGTTTATGATTTAGTGACATTCGAATCGTTAAGGATTCGGGTCGTCACAGTTGATATCAGAGGTATGAGTTTTTAAAAATCGGTTATGTAGACTTAACATATATTTTCAAAATGTTGAACTTTACGAATGTTTTTTTTATAAAATCAGAATTAAGTTGTTCTAAGAAACTAGCCACTATGCCATCCTCCATGGCTCAACTTCCTTGAATGAGGTATGTCTGCATTTTAAGTATTCATGTCATCTCACGTATGAAAGCATGTCTATTACGCGAAATAGCAATCTTGAATATAGTGACAAAATATGAATATTAATTTATGATTTTATTTAGGCTTGTTATGCATAAAAGTCAATAATAATATGAAGTTTTGAATGTTATAAGTATTTACTATTATACATATGATATTATTGACAGAAGACCTTAATCTTAGATTTTATACTAACGTAGAAACCATGAGATATATAGATGGTAGCTATGTGATTTTAAATGTATGTTAAGCTCAGAAGGAATGGCTCAACTAGAAATTAACTTTGTAATAATGTAGAATCACATATTACACAAATAAGATTTACAATGAACCAAGTACAATAATTCATCCATTTATCACTACCTTTGTAAAAACAAGGGAAAAACCGTGGATGATTATTTAATATGTTCTCTTAAAGTTCCAACTTAAGGTACAATAATTTATCCATATATCACTACCTTTGTGTTAAACAAAGGAAAAATTATGGATAATTATTGGTACTCTCTTCAATTTACAATTATTAGTACTTCCCCTGTATAATAATAATAGTAGTAGTAGTAGTAGTAGTAGTAGTAGTAGTAGTAGTAGTAGTAGTAGTAGTAGTAGTAGTAGTAGTAGTAGTAAAATAAAATAACGTTACTCTAATTAAACTAATATCCCCAGAAAGCTCTTACTTTATGAAATTCCCAACAATTACCTACTTTTGAAAATTCCTTTTTTTTTTTTAAATTATTATTATTATTTTTACTTGTTGCATAGGAATTACAAGAGAAACTCAAACCACTGTTTGATACAATACTTAAATGCCGTGTAAAAGATTTACCGAGGGGCAAAAGTGAATGGATATCAATTTCCTAAGGATGAGATCGTATATCACCTTGACCGAACCCTTACTCCTTACTGGAGGTAGTTTATCAAGGGAATCAAAGAGACCTTCGACTATTGGACATCTCTTGAGCTATTACTCTGATGCATGAGGGAAAGGTGGAAGGTGAATTGTAAAGATTTTGGGTATACCAGTGGGATGCCAGGCTATGAACCCAATCCGGGCAACGTCATAACCATACCCAAAGTTGACTACGGGGAAATTATGTTGAAGGTGACCCGAGTGAAGAATACAACCTTGCGTCGTATTCCTCAATTGACCCGAAACAAAAACCCGAAAAACAGGAAACGAATTGAGGGGAGGGTACTGGGAAGAATTATTAGATGATGTCTAGTTTTCTTTACGTTTAAATTTATGTTCTTAAATTTTTGAATCTCAACTTGTTTGGACACTGGGTATGCCTGGTGGTCTGTTATTTATGTGAACTTATGAATATTTATGAATAAAGCATGTCATTCATTTATGTTTCATTTCCTCAATTTGACTTAAATCTAAATAGTTACTATTATTTAATTAAGGCTATGGCATCCTGAAGTAGAAGGACTAACAATAGCAATAACCGAACCCACGAGTCCACACAACTTGTTCAGCCTCAGCCTAATACGATTGACCCACAGTTTGCCAAGCAGTTTCTCGCTATGATGTAAAATCTTGCGCAAGTTACGGTGCCAACACCACCAATTTTTTTCGTCGCCTCAACCAGAACAACAGCATAAAGCTGCCCCCGACTCTAGGACCGCTATTGCTGTGGTTGAGCAATTCAGGAAACAACATCCTCCTATCTTTCATAGTAGTACGGACCCCTTGGAAGTGAAGGACTGGCTGGTGGGTATGGAGAGATTTTTTGAACTCATTGACTGTCTGAAACCTAGAAGGGTGATATGTACAACCTTTATGTTACGTAAAGGTGCTAGTCGTTAGTGGGATACCACTGCCAGATCAAGGGCTCCTAGTCATGTTTGGACGTGGGATGAATTTAAGGAGACCTTACTGAAAAAGTACTACCCCATGAGTATCTGAATCAGAAGGAGACTAAGTTCCTCACTTTGACTCAGGGCTCAATGACGTTGATCGAGTACGAGCAGAAATTTGAAGAGTTGGCACATTATGCTCTTGAGTTTGTGGATACGGAGGAGAAGAAGGCGAGACATTTTGAGCAGGGTTTGAGGGATGATTTGAAACGGACTGTCATAGTGCTTTAGCTTGAAAACTATCATGATGTGTTGGCAAGGGCACAAATGGCAGATTTCAAGAACCGCACTAGTGGGGACGAAATGCAACATAATGGACAGTCAGAGAAGAGAAAATGGGTTGATAAAAAGGGCAAAGGGAAACAAGAGTATGCCAAGAAGAGTAGAGGAAATTCAACACAAAATGGAAACAAGAGTTACCCAAGCTGTGGAAAATACCAGAAGCATCACCGGAGAGCTTGCCTTTTGGGGACGAATTCATGTTTCTGGTGTGAAGAACAAGTACACATGGCTTAGTATTGCCCTAACTAAGGAAACAACCTGTAGAAGCCACAAGGAAACAATTAGTAAAGGCTACAAGGGAATAATCAGCAGAGACCACAAGGAAGCAATCAACAGAGGCTACAAGGAAACAACCAGCATAGATAAGGCCATGCACTCGGTGGACATGCTAGGGTTTATACACTAGCAAGACAGAAAGAGGATCAGAATCGAAATGTCTTGGCAGGTAAAGTCTTCATATCCGACTTACTAGCCTATGTATTGATAGATTCTAGTACAACTCACTCCTTTATAGCCCTTAAGTTTGTATGTAAACTGGATGTTATGGTTGAATATGCAAAATTCCCTTTAGTAGTGACGATGCCCACTGGGGATATAGTGAATATTAATCACATAGTTAGAAAGGCAAGAGTAGAAATTGATGGTAGATCGCTGGAGACAAAATTATATGTATTAGATTTGAACGGATTCGATGTGATTCTTGGAATTGACTGGCTACCCAAGAATCATGCAATAATTCGTTGCTTGGAAAAAGAAGTGATTTTTCAAAGACCCGAGGAATGAGAATTTCAATTATCTGTAGTTGGAGGTGGACCCTTATCCCACATTTTGTCTACATTGGAAGCCTGACAGGTTGTACCATTAGAAAGCACTACGAGACTCCTAATATCCATAATAAATAAGGAAGAGAACAATAAATTAACAGTCGACGAGGTCATGGTGGTATGTGAATATCTGGAGGTCTTCTCTGAAGACTTGCTTAGCATACCGCCAGAACGAGAGGTGGAATTCACAATCGACCTTACTTTCAGCTCAGAACCCATCTCCAAAGCCCCGTATAGAATGGCACCTAAAGAATTATAAGAACTGAAAGCACAACTG
This sequence comes from Fraxinus cuspidata, assembly GCA_903798385.1. NCBI lineage: Eukaryota > Viridiplantae > Streptophyta > Magnoliopsida > Lamiales > Oleaceae > Fraxinus > Fraxinus cuspidata. Next base: position 14,559 of record CAIGRP010116393.1, read on the forward strand.
AAGGAACTATTGGAAAGAGGTTTCATCCGGTCCAGTGTATCGCCATGGGGAGCACCTGTGTTATTTGTTAAGAAAAAGGATAGATCAATGAGGATGTGCATCGATTACAGAGAATTGAATAGAATCACTATCAAAAATAAGTATCCTCTTCCCAAGATTGAGGATTTGTTTGATCAGCTCAGTGGTGCAGTTGTGTTTTCCAAGAACGATTAAAGGTCTGGTTATCGTCTGTTGAGAATCAAATCCAATGATATCTCTAAGACCACTTTTAGAACTTAATACGGACACTACGAGTTCTTAGTTATGCCATTTGGGCTAACTAATGCTCCTGGAGTCTTTATGGATTTGATGAACAGCATTTTCCACAAGTATCTGGATCAGTTTGTTATCGTGTTCATTGATGATATCCTAATCTACTCAAGAAGTAATGAGGAGCATGAAGAGCATTTAAGGATTGTGTTGGATGTTTTGAAAAAGGAGAAACTCTATGCCAAGTTCAAAAAATTTAAGTTTTGGCTAGAGCGAGTAGTATTCCTTGGACATATTGTCACGGCTCGAGAGGTGAATCCAAGTAAAGTAGGGGCAGTGTTAAATTGGTCAAGACCAACCAATGTATGAGAAATTAGCAGTTTCTTAGGCTTAGCAGGATACTATCGGAGGTTCATTGAAGGATTCTCCTAAATATCAGGCTGACATAGTTAACACGCAAGGGTGTAAAGTTTGACTGGACAGAGAGGTGTGAACGGAGCTTTGAGGAATTAAAACAGAAGTTAGTGAACACCCTAGTGTTAACCATACCCAATGGGTCAGGTGGTTTTGTGATCAATAGTAATGCTTCGAAGCAAAGTTTGGGATGTGTCTTAATGCAACACGGTAAAGTGGTTGCCTATGCATCGAGATAATTAAAGCTACATGAACAAAACTACCCACGCACGACCTAGAACTTGCTGTGGTGGTCCATGCATTAAAGATTTGGAGGCATTATCTTTACGGAGGTAAATGTGACATTTATACTAACCACAAAAGCCTCAAGTACATCTTTACCCAGAAGGAGTTGAATATGAGACACAGAAGGTGGCTTAAGTTAGTAAAGGATTACGATTGTGAAATTCATTATCACCCAGGCAAGGCGAATGTGGTAGTCGATGCCTTGAGTCTGAAAATGGCAAGTCAATTAGCTATGTTGACTATGCAGGAACTATTATGGAGAGAATTTGAGAGATTGAATCTCGAGTTTGTCACCACTCAGCCAGGTGTGGTCGCTCGAGTAGAAACTCTCTATTCGACCCACACTCCACGATAGAATTAAAAGACATCAATAGGGTGACCAGTCTTTTGGGTATACTAAGTTTGATATTAACTCAGAAAAGTGAAAGGACTTCACCATATTTGAAGATAAAGATTATATTATCAAGGATAGATGTGTATACCAAATTTTGAGGAACTGAAAAGAGAGATTCTAGAGGAAGCTCACTCATCTCCTTATTCGATACACCCGGGAGGCACAAAGATGTATAAAGATTTGAAAACAGTATTTTGGTGGGAAGGCATGAAGAGGGATGTAGTTGAATATGTTAAGAAAAGTTTGATATGTCAGCAAGTGAAGGCCGAACACCAGTGACCATCAGGGTTACTTAAACCATTGGAAGTCCCAGAGTGGAAGTGGGACCATATAACTATGGACTTCGTGATTGGATTTCCAAGGTCAGTAAGAGGTCACAATGTTATTTGGGTCATAGTGGATCGACTTACCATATCAGCTCATTTTTGCCGGTTCAGATGACGTTTACTATGGACCAGTTCACGCAGTTATATATGAATGAGAGAGTAAGGTTACATGGTGTACCTGTTTCTATTGTATCGGATAGAGATCCAAGGTTCACATCGAATTTTTGGAAAAGCTTACATCGAGCTACGGGGACTAAACTAAAGTTTAGTACGGCATTCCATCCAGAGACAGATGGACAGTTTGAGCGGACAAACATTGGAAGACATGCTTCAGACATGTATACTTGAGTTTGGAGGACAGTGGGAGAAGCATTTACCATTAGTTGAGTTCTCATACAACAATAGTTACCACACTTCAATTGACATGGCACTATACGAGGCATTGTATGGGAGAAAGTAAAGATCACAAGTTCATTGGTATGAAGTCGGTGAGCGAAATATTTTGGGGCGAGATTATTGAACAGACTATTCATACAATTGAGAAAATTCGTGCTAGCATGAAAATCGTCCAGGATAGACAAAAGAGTTATGTAGATAGAAAGAGAAAGGGTCTGAAATTTTCAGTTAGTGATAAGGTATTCCGCAAAGTGGCACCAATAAAAGGAGTGCTACGTTTTGGCAAAAAGGGTAAGTTGCGAACAAGGTTTATTGGCCCATTTGAGATCTTATAACGTATCGGAAACGTGGCATATTAACTAGCGTTACCTCCAGAACTTTCAATTGTACATGACGTCTTCCATGTGTCAATGCTTAGGAAGTACGTCCCTGATTCGAGTCATGTGGTCAACCATCAGTCTTTTGAATTATAGCGAGGTCTAATCTATGAAGAAGTACCAATAAGAATTGTTAATCGGAAATTTCAAGCCCTCTGGAACAAAGTGATCGGGCTAGTGAAAGTACAGTGGCGTAATCACTCAGTTGAGGAGGCCACGTGAGAGCGAGAGGTGGAAATGCAAACCAAGTACCCACAACTTTTCAATGAATTCCAAGGTAAATTTCGAGGACGAAATTTATTTTAAGGGGGACAGAATGTAACGTCCCAAATTTGTTTATTACTAGTTGATAGATTTAAATTTAGGACTTAGGTGCACTATTATTAAAGTGTAATGACTTTATTGGTAATTGATTTCATCTAATGACCTTATTGGTTATTGACCAACAATTTGAGGACCTAAGTGGAAAGTTATATGACTTTATTGGTAATTGATTTAGTCTAATGACCTTATTGGTTATTGACCAATAGTTTGAGGACCTAAGTGGAAAGTTATTGTGGAAGTTAGATTAAATCATGCTTAAAATATATCTAAGTATGCTAATTAGTCTTGATTAATGATAATTCATTTACCACATGCTTATTCACACCACATTTCAAGTCAATGTAATTGAATTGACTATGCAAATCAAGGAAATTTATTTGACCATATGCATTATTTACACCAAGTTTTAAGCCAATTTAATTGATTTGACCACATGATTAAAGGTATTAATTTGATCATTTTAGTGAAAATACACAATTTATGCATTTACCATCCCTAACATCTAGTAATTTCCTTTCACTTTTTCTACACGTGGTCAAGAATTTACCCTATAAATATGAAACAAACCTAACACATAACTACCATCAACAATCATACACACACACTCTCTCTCTATCTCTATAACTTTGTCTTCTCTTTCTCTCGTTATTTTTATGTTCGTACAATTATACAATTGCACGTGAATAATCAACCCCACACGCGGCTCAAGGATCTCCTTCCAACAATAACTCCTTTTCGAATTGTCCAGTGAAGAGGTAAGTTGTGCTTTATATTTATGGTGGCTAATGTTTATGTATGTAATATTTCTATGGCTATGTTATGCTTTGGTCCATGTTACGTATGTTCTATTAAGATTGGACTGGAGTTTAGTAGCGCTACGCAAGAGAATTTAGCACCACTTAAGGTCGGTCTAATTTTCGTGTCTCCCTAAGCAAGCTATGAATTTTCCGTAGAAATGAATATATGAATTCATTATCCATACACGCTTACTGAGAATTATTCTCACTCTATTATGTCTCTACTTTCAGATAATTGACGATTCGAGGAGGTCGGCACGAAGATTGCTTATGATGACAAAAGATTCAATAATAAAATTCTTACGATGTCAAACTATTATTATTTCATTTAATTTTAATATGCTTAAATAATTTATATAATTGTGTTGAACATTCTTTAAATTTTTTTTAGTTTATGATTTAGTGACACTCGAATCGTTAAGGATTCGGGTCATCACACATTATATTACATTAACATGATAAACTTTTGATTATATGATATACTTTCATTTGATTATATGATATATTTTCCGTTTTGCTAGATTAAGTTTTGATATTTTAGTAATATCAACGTTTCGTTTTGATATGTTGGGTTGCATTGGTATTATGTCTTAATATAGAATATGATATGAAACTAAGATGATGCATTATGAATCACTTTCACGTTGTGAACTATTTGTATTGTTTTTACACTTAATAATGTTTCACATACATTATGAATCACTTTTATATTGTGAACTGCTTGAACTATTTTTACACTTAATATTGTTTCACATACATTTTACGCTGAGTATTTGAGTTGTCTATTTCAAGAAACAGGTATTGAAAAATGAAATGTAGAATTTGTTCAAGACATTTATTGGTTGTGTCAGTTGTTATGAGTCTGTAATTTTATTTTACTACTACCTTGACTTAGATTGTAGTTTTGTCACATAATGCCAAATTGGGAGCTTGTTAGATATTTATTGTAATTGGCAAGTCTGTGAACAAAAATGACTAAAGTTGATATGTTGTAAAAAGTCAAGGAGTAGTGTGCAATTAGTGAAAATTGTGATATTTTAGGTCTAGAGTTCGAGAATGTGAAAGAAGGAAAATCAAAGCGGATTTTCGCTAGACTGTCGCTAAATTTTGGCTCGACCGTCAGAAACAGAAACTCCATTGCTCGACTGTCGCTTACCCTTCGCTCAAGCGACAGTGCTATCTAGGATCTTTTTAATTCGTTATTTAAAGGCTTTTTGTCTGACACATTCATTCCTTAACCTAAACTATAAATACCAAACGTCACAAAATGATTTTTTTGAAGGTTGAACATTGTGGAAAACTCATTATTGTTACATTATCTTGATAAATTTACTTTCAACCTTCATCCAGTTATTGGAGATTGGCGGTGAAAACATCAATTTCATAATCCAAATACCAAACTCATGCTTCCTTCATATCTATCAGAGTTTCTGTAGATCAAGGGAAGGTGACTGGAGTTCCAGTCGTTGAAGAACACGGTGCTCTTGATGCATCCTCAAGAGATAGATGATTTCACAAAGCTATGACTTACTGCAAAAGAGCGCAATCCAGGAGAGCTTTGAAAACTACAGCTAGGAGTTGGTGCAGGAGCACAGAATCTAGGAGAACTGTTGGAATTACATTCAGGAGATCAGATAGTACGTGTCGTCGTCTGGTAGACTATAAGTTATAAATCGTTTATACTGGATTGTTGACTAACAAGGTGCTCTGCGTTTTTACCCAATTGGGTTTTTCCATGATTAATTCTGTGTTATTTATTACTTTTATAATTGAGGTAATTCAATATTGGAAAATATGAATTGCATGTTTAACTATCTAGAAAATAATTAAGAGTGACTTATTGCTATTTAATTGTAAAGTAATTTTAATTTCACATAATCAACTATTCCCCCCCCCCCCCCCATGAATTAAATTATTTTTTGCAATTTATAATGTTTATGAGAATATTTTGTTCATATTCATAACATGTTAGTTAATATTATGCTATTACACTTATTCTCATATGGAGTTAATCATTTATGCATAAAATAGTTAATGTCTAGGGATCTATATAGTTTTATTTAATTGGGGATTAGCCACAACATCTTTAATTAAATAAAATTATATATTAAGTTTAAGATCGTGTAAAGAGTAAAGACATTAAATTGTAATTAATTGTATTTTATATGATTAATTTTATCCCACTGGAACTTTTATTATATTTATATAATTAATTAGAATAAATTATCATATTACCTCATAATTTGCCCACGGGAATTATGAATAAGTATATAATTTGATAGTTTTATTATAAAGTTTGCTTTAGAATAGAATATCAAATTATTTTCATAATTAACTTAAATATGAATTAAGTGCATAATTTGATAATTCTATATGAGGAATAATTGAATATGCTTGAATTAAAAATGCAATTTTTATATCATGTATTCAATTTTAGCATGATTTACACAAATTACCTCATAATTTGCCCACATGAATTATGAATAAGTACATAATTTGATAGTTTTATTATAAAGTTTGTTTTAAAATAGAATATCAAATTGTTTTCATAATTAACTTAAATATGAATTAAGTGCATGATTTGATAATTCAATCATAAGTAATAAATGAATATGCTTTAATTAAAAATTTAGCTCACAGACAATTTTTATATCATTGTATTCAATTTTAGCATGATTTACATTGGTAAAACATGCAATCTATTCAATTAAACCTCAATTTTAACATAAGCATTTTTAATATTATGCAGCTTCACAATCTGCTAATTTCTCTTATATTCGTTGTGATATTCCTAATTAAATGGTGATAACTACAAAATATGGAAGGTGAGAATTCTTCTCCATTTAGGGTGGATGGATATTAATTATACTATTAGGAAAGACGAACCACCTAAAATCACTTATACCAGCAATGCGACAGACATCGCGCTTTATGAGAAATGGGAGCGATCTAATCGCCTCAGCGTGATGTTTATAAAAACTAAAATTTTCATTGGTATTCGTGGTTTTATTGATCAGGATGATAGGGTCCAAGACTTGATAAAAGCCATTAATGATCAATTCATCACTTCAGAAAAAGCATTAGCAAGCACCCTTATAATGAAGTTCTCATCCCTTAAAGCTCACCAATGTGAAAGGTGTGCGCGAGCACATCATGCAAATGAGAGACATTACGACTCAACTTAAGAAACTCGAGGTTGGAATGCCTGAATCCTTCATTGTGCACTACATCTTGAATACTCTCCCACAACAATACGAACCTTTCAAAATCTTGTACAACACACATAAAGATAAATGGTCAATAAATAAATTAATGACTATGTGTCTTCAATAGGAAGGGAGGTTAATAATAAAACAAGGTGAAAGTGTAACGTTGACTACAACTCGTGGGAAGGGGAAGGCTCAAGCCAATCAGAAGGGAAAAGGTAAAATATCACCCCAAGCTGATATTAAGAAAGAAGCCCAAGTGTTACTTCTGTAAAAAAGAAAGGACACGTGAAGAAAGATTGTCCCAAATTTAAGAAATGGCTTGAGGATAAAGGCAATACAACCTCATTTGTTTGTTATGAATCTAATATGGTTAATGTAAATATTAACACATGGTGGATTGACTCTAGATCTACAATACATATTCCAAACTCCTTGTAGGGTATGCAAAACTTAAGGGAGACAGTGGGAAGTGAGCAAAATATCTTATTTGGAAACAAGATGGGCTCACATGTGGAGGCTATAAGAACATGCATTTTAACTTTGAGCAGTGGCTTTGTTTTGAAATTGGATAGGACCTTTTATGTTCCAAGTTTTTCATGAAACTTGATCTCAATTTCCAGACTTGTACCCTTGGGATATTCCTTTAATTTTTCAAACACATCATTCAGTTTGTTATATAATTCCGATTGTGTTGGGAATTGTATTTTGTCTTATGGTCTTTATCTTATTAGTTTACAAAACACTAACACTTATAGTTCGATGTATCTTCATACTGGCACTAAATGGTGTAATATTAACAAAGACTTCTCTATGTTGCAGCACCGGAGATTAGGACATATCACTATAGATAGAATAAAAAGATTAGTGAGTCATAGGGTATTTAGTACTCTAGATTTCACTGATTTTGACACATGTGTGGACTACATTAAGGGAAAGCAGGCCATTAAGTCCAAGATAGGTGCCAATAGGAGTTCGGACATATTAGAAATCATACATACTGATATATGTAGTCCAGACATGGACTTACATGGTCAAAAATATTTCATCACCTTTATTGATAATTACTCACGATAAATGTATCTCTACTTACTTCATAATAAGAGCAAAGCATTAGATGCCTTTAAAAATTTTAAGGTTGAAATAGAGAAACAATGTGAGAAGTAGATTAAGATCGTAAGATCAGATAGAGGTGAAAAATATTACAGTAGTTACACAAAGGATGGACAAGCACCTGGTCCATTTGCTAAGTTTCTTCAAGAACATGAGATAGTTGCCCAATATACAATGTCTGGTTCTACTCAATAATATGGTATTAACTTCATGATTTAAGAGCAAGAATATCAATATCGTTTACATATGACTTATTTGTAGGTTTGAGTTCTAAAAAAATCACAAAGCAAAATTATGTAAGAGGATGCACATGATCAACCTTGACTATAGGCGAAATAGACGGCTACTTAAGGTCACATATAAATGAGGGTCCCATAATGTTAATGCATTTAGAGCTTATTTGAGGACCATTTTATTGTAAGAAAGAATTTTGGAATAGTAGATTAATGGAGAATGTGTGATTAAAAAATATGAAATTTTTTTAGATTTACGTGTAATATTATTTTATTAGAGATGTGTTATTGAAAAGAAGAGAGAAAAATGTATTTTGAAAATAATGGAGATCAAACAATGGCTTAATGTTTATAAATATAACCTTATTTTCAACTATTATAAAGTTGGCCTGTGGCCTTCAACTGTCAATGTCGGCCTGGTGCTGCAATTCGAATATAACAAATTTTAACTCGAAACAAATAAAGTACTTTAATATTTTCTGCTTATAAGTTAAAAGCTCATTTTATTGAGATTTATAAAAAGATTAAAAAATTCTTCAAAAATCATTGTCAATGTACATTCTATGGGACACATTTTTATTTCATTTTTCACTTAAGAAAATTTATGCCAAACAAGCTTTCATGACAACCTGAATTAGAATATAGGGTGTTGATGAAGCATATAATGAAAAACTGAAACATTTGGTGTATGTGCTGCCTTGTACTATGCTGTAACAAATGAAGAAATTCAGTCAAACTCTCTATCATTGACATAACACTTCAACCGCAAATCCGCAATTGAAAGTTTTACTTGCTGCCTCAATCTCTGCAAATCTACCATTTTGAGTACAATGCCTGCATTGATTTACAAGTTACAACCCATAGGCGTAGTGGGGAGACAGACAAACTCACTGCACAACACTTTGTTCACCTAATCTACATAATGGGGGACACAGACAAACTCACTGCACAACACTTTGTTCACCTCATCTACATACAATATAAGTAGATAATTTTCTCCAAGTGCCTCTGTTTGTTTGATAGTCATTGTAAAAAGAAATTAAGAAAAGGTAATGTTTTGAATAATGATATTTTGGAGAATATGTAATTAAAAAGTAGATAAAGTTTTCGATTTATGTGCAGAATATTTTATTGTATTAATACATGGTTGAAAATGAGTACGGAAAATAAAGAATTGTGTTTTAATGGTAGTCAAATAGGGGCTTAGTACGTACGTCGAATTGAACAAGACTGTCTAGCAATTAAGTGTTGTATTCACTGTATCAAACATGTTTTGAGATATATACTCGAGTCTTATCTTTTTGGTTTTGACTAATAGATATTATGACGTATGTTTTTTCTTTATCTTGTATGTTTTAATCAGTCGAGTGTTAGGTATAATCTCTCTAGTTCTATCTAATATAGTGGATCAAACATGCTTCAAGAATAGTAGTCCGGCCCTATTTACACTGGAGAAGAGAATTGACAAGTTTTATGAAACAAGATTTTTTACGTCTTTTTGTAAAACGTTTTTTGATGCTTTACGGTCTGTTTTTAGAATGAAAGTTTTGTTAATTAAATCATTTTGAAATTTTGAAACACAAAGAACTATTGAAGTAATTTCTTTTTTAATAGTAGAATAATTAATCTGAGGACCAGTCCAAATACCAGAATAGTATCGGACTAACTGTTCATTGACCCTTTAGGAATCTGTTTTAAAATTCCACCAAACCCTAAGTTTGATGCATTGGTTTCGACAATAAGATTGGCATTTGGATCAATAATTGAGAGACAATGAATACTTTTGACTGCTTTTTTGATTTGCTGAACAGCTAATGTGCACTCATCCCCCCAAGATTTTGGACTTTTGTGTAATCTTTTGAAAAGAGATTCACAAAATAGTCTACAACCTTTAATAAAGTTGGAGACATAATTAACACGGCCAAGCTTCTTTAAGAGTATTAATATCTTGAAAAGAAGGAGGATTCGTAAATTCAAAAAATAATTCTTGATCAAAAATATTAGTTGTAAGTCCTTTTTCAGAAGCGTGAAAAGGATAAATTTGAACAACAAAAGGTGTACCAAGAATAATTTCTTGATCTAGATTTTTGACAAGATAA
>CAIGRP010116406.1:0-13474 GCA_903798385.1 Fraxinus cuspidata
GAATATGTAACATGAGCATTTAATTAATATGATAGCATCGTTATTATTTTGATTTAGATTCTAATGTGTATTTTAGTTTGAGATGGGACCTTTTTCCCTTCACTTTGTAAGGAAATGTCTGATGTGGTCCTCTGGAATATGTAACATGAGCATTTAATTAATATGATAGCATCGTCATTATTTTGATTTAGATTCTAATGTGTATTTTAGTTTGCGATGGGACCTTTTTCCCTTCACTGTGTAAGGAAATGTCTGATGTGGTCAGCTCCTTCAACCAACGCGCCCAGAGATTGCTTGAGGTGCACCTGGCATCAGGTTTTCACAAGTTCTTTATCTGGTTGAAAGGTAAATCACATGGAAATCACGCAGCACTGATTCAAGAAGGCCGGGACCTGGTCACATATGCTCTCGTAAACTCCATTGCTATGCGTAAAATACTGAAGAAATATGATAAGGTTCTCTTGTTAATACTGTAGGTCGAGCATAAGCACAAAATATTCTCAGTTCATTACACGTAATGAAAATATTGTCTTTTTTGAATATAGATTCACTGCTCTAAGCAAGGTCAAGCATTCAAATCTCAAGCCCATAGTAAGCGTATTGAGATCCTTCAATCTCCATGGCTGTGTGAGCTTATGGCTTTTCACATAAACTTGAGAGAGACTAATTCGAACGCAAAAATGGCTCCTGCACTTTTTGAAGGGTGCGCTCTCATATTGAATGATGGAAAGCCATCTCTATCTTGTGAGCTCTTTGATTCAATCAAGCTCGACATTGACTTGACTTGTTCTATATGCTTGGTTAGTGCCCTTAGCTTGCCGTAAAATACTGCTAGTCACATCATTTTGTTTTCCTCTTTCCTTATATTTCGAGGGGTGGTGCCTCATCTGTTAATCTCAATCACTTGAATGCACAATTGTTTTGGTTTCACATTGATGTTTGGTGGTATGAGTCCATTGAGTAATGATTAACAAACTCTAACGATATAGGTAAATGAGGTTGTATTATCAGTGGTCCATACCAGCTTTCCATGGTGGCCTGCCAAGGAGAGAAATTATTCGAAGTTCATAAGTTTGAAAAGAAATATAGAATTGCACAGTGAACTTGAGAAGAAAAAAAGAGAATAACCCCTCGAAGCCAATTCTTTGCCAGTCGACCGGTCCATGTGGACCGTGGCCCATGGGCCTCAGAACGTTGTCCCAGCCGTACTGCTGGTGGAATGGCTCCTTTACACCCCTAAACTGATGCTTCAGAGAACATTATATGCCAAGAATTTTGAAGAATTCCTCAAAAGAATTGAAAATTTTGCAAGTGATTCATCTTTGTAGTCGAATAGAAAGATGTAATACTAATATTTGATCTTCACAAAGATCTGGGAACAGGTTTTACATTGCACAAGGAAAGATACACGTGCAGTTTAGTCTACATTTTACTTTCAGATGTAACTGGTCGACCATATTTGCTTTTTGTTTGGTTACTTTTAAGTTTCCAATTTGAATTCTTGTTAGGAAACGGATAAGGAAATAGATGGGCATGCATTTTTGTCTTTATTCTAGACTGTTTATGTAGAATCTCAAGTTTATCATCTGTTTATGACACATCTCTCGTAGTCGAGCTTAACGATGTGTTTCTAACAGGATACAGTATTTGATCCAATATCTCTTACTTGTGGTCATATCTTCTGCTTCATGTGCGCGTGCAAAGCTGCGTCCGTGACCATAGTGGACGGGTTGAAGGAAGCAAATCCCAAAGAAAAATGTCCCATATGTCGAGAGGTGAGTTCATCATCATCTTTCAGTCCCTGCCCGGCTGGAATTTTACACTTGAATTTTAATACATGTCAAGTAGGACTTTCACTAAGATGACTGGAACCCTCATATACGGTATAACAATGAATAAGGCTTGGGTTTGTTGTTCAGTTAGAAACTTAATGTGTTTGAATGAGAGTAGTACCAGATTGTCGTTTATATCTTCACTGAACATTCACTTCATTGTTCCATAATCTTCTGTTGATTGATTTCAGGCAGGGGTATATGAAGGTGCTGTACATTTAGAGGAGCTACACATTCTATTGAACCGAAGGTAACTTATATTCCAATGCCATGTTTGGTAGGGAGCATTATGTAGCACTAGCAGCTAAAATCTTATATATTATTTACCGTCTGGTACTACATACCAAACATATACCAAATCGTGCGCGTACATTTTCTTGTATGGTTGGGTACCGTATATCTCACTTGTGCTATGTTCAAAACAGCTGCCCCGAGTATTGGATGGAACGTCGCAAAACTGAAAAAACGGAGAGAATTCAGCAGACGAAGGAGCACTGGGAGTCGCAGTGCCGGCTATTTATGGGTATTTGAGCAGAAAATGTTGTTTGTTTTTCTTTTTCCATTGATCTTTGTGTGTACTGTATTGGTTGTTAAAAGGGTGTTTTCTTATGGAGTTCTTGGGACTCGTACATAACTTGTTAAACATTGAAAATCTTTAACAAGGTTTCTTGGTTTGAAAATGCAGTTTCCGTGTATATACTTGTTAATGGATTATTAAATGCTTTTCTAGTTTATTGGCAAGAAAATAGAAATATCAGATATAGGGATTATCTTGTGAAATTTGGTTGAAGCTTACTAATGGACTATACCAGTTAGTATGAATTTAAGCACGAGTGTTCCATTTAATAATTTGCATTAGCTCATAATGCCTCATTAGATTAATGAATTGTCTAGAAAATTAAAACAGTAATTTGGAAATTAATTTTTGAAAGATGAATTTTTCTAGTGTGACGCGCGTTCAATTTTTTGTCAAAAATTATAGAAGTGGTATTTTTTTTAATTATTTTTAGCTCTGAAGGTCTCGAAATAGATTATTTGATTTGGTTCGACGATTTTCACTTGCTGCCCTAGCAACTTGATTGGAACTTATTGTTTGCGTTGAGCTGTCAAACAATAAGTCCATGTTTGGTTTAGACTAAAATTTTGATTTTAATTTAAGTTCAATGATTAATTTGAATCACGAATTCACAATTTTTTAATCACAAAATTAACCTTTTTTTTTTAAATCAAAATTTACTAAAAATGTTACTGAGATTAAAATCATAATGGAAATGATGATTACAAGAACCTCTAATCAAGTTAAGAGTATATAAAATAAATAAATTATATTATTGAAAACTCGAAAAGTATGCATAAATCTTTTAAGGTTTACATTATTTATTAATCTAGAATAATTAAAATAATATTAAAAATTGGACTATGCTTTATTACGCCTAAGTGAGGCTTGAACTCCACGTTTTATCAGGCCTTGAGCTTTTTAAAACCTTGGGTGAAAGAAAAGGAAATTATCATAGTTGCTTTTTACATAAGAATCTAATTACGTTTAAAATTTAGCAACGAACTCCAAAGCAAGCACAATGAAGAGGATCACGAAGGACAGCTATTAGAGAATATTTTCAACATCAATACTACAAATCCCTTTTGCTTTTCAATTGTCATAAAATTGGCTTCAATTCGAAGAATAATATGTAACTAATACATGTTCAACATCGTCCATTGAATAATATCATATTTGGAAATCTCAAGACTACTACTTTTCGACTTTCGGATGCATATCTTCCCATATAATGCCATTCCTCGTCCGTCTCTTGATATGTAGCTCTAAAGCCTTGCCTCGTTTGAAATTTACCCTCAAAAGTTACGACTTTGCTCGTAATTCTTGACAAGAATCGAGCACTCAAAGTTCTGATGATCGATTAGCATACTCTTGAACCAATGCCCCAAAGAGTGAATGCCTCTCGAGCAAACGAGATGGCTTCTCGAATTCTTTTGCCATTCCTGTTGGAGACGAGGAAAGAATCTTAAGCAAGATATTCAAGATAGTAAGCATGAAGGAGTTTCATATCTTAAATCTACCAAGAAAATAGATAAGATGCTTCTCTTATCAAGCTAAGCTAATGCAAACAAGGACGGTACAATGTACGAGATTTCAACGTCTTTTTTTTTTAATATAATAGCACGACTGTCTAATACATGCTACCAAACGTGCCAAATAGCATAATGTGTGTGTAGTGAGAATTTTAGAGAAATAGCATTGAATTAGAATACAAGACAATGGTGTATGCACCTGCATCTATGACCAAAACTCTATCGCAGTCCATGACGGTTGGTATTCTGTGAGCAATGCTTATAATTGTGCATGCTGAGAAGTCCTCCCGGATGATTTTCTGAATCACTCCGTCTGTCTGTGAATCGACCGAAGCAGTTGCCTCATCCATAAACAAAAGTCGGCTTCGTTTTAGCATCACTCGTCCCAAGCATAGAAGTTGTCTCTGCCCGACACTCCAGTTGTCACCATTATCAACAACTAAGAAAATGACACGTTAAGAACAAAGAATTTATTCTGCTTTCAATATTCCATTAAATATGCCAGCAATCAGTAGTTGAATTGTGTTGAATCGCCTCGTCTAAAAGCTTGAGCTCTTGGAGGGGACACATTTATATGTTTAAAATTTAGTCTTCGATGCATTTATATATGCCAGCAATTTGGAGAATAATGTACCTGCGGAATCAAGTTTTCCAGGTTTTGCAGACACGACGTCCTTAAGTTGGCATCGCTCTAGACTCTATAGAACAGTAGTTCACAAATTAGATAAAGCACTGAAAGAAACTAAACAGAGAAACATGTTTTTGTCGGATTTTTCGACGACGTTATATTACACTAGTTGACACTAAAATCACCTTCCATATTTCGTCATCTGAATACTGCCCAATTGGGTCAACATTGCTTCTCACGGTTCCTTCAAAAAGAACAGGCTCTTGAGGGATGATCCCAAAGCGCGACCTCAGATCATGAAGTCCAAGCGCTGAAATGTCAATGCTGTCGATAATTATTTTCCCCGCGGATGGCTCCACCAATCTAAACAAAACCTGGATTAGAGTGGATTTCCCACCCCCAGTACGACCAACAACACCGATTTTTTCACCTCCCCTTATGCTGAAAGTAAGTCCCTTAAGAACTAAAGGCGTATCTGGACGGTACCTAACCTGTACAACATTGATTCCAATATTTTCATGACAAAACTTCCAAAAATTACTAGATAAAAGGGAAGATGATGGATGACAATTCTGCCAACTGTTTTGGTTTAGTCTTATTCCTATTAAGAGGCCAATTAAAGAAACCGAAAAAAAAAATGCAAATCTCACACAAATTTATAGTGGTGCACCCTCACTGTGAGAGCTACGTCTACTGGCCACTACAGATTTTCACCATGAGGAAGAAGATACATTAGTAAACTTACGCCTCTCAGTCTGTCTCACTATAGACTCACCTTATAAAACATTTGATATATCATAGGAATGTTAGGGTGATGCGATGTAAATATGGTATACTCAATGGTTAGGCTCCAAACATACCAACGTCAAAACACGATGATAAGGCATGCATGAGGTCATTATTGAAAGAAAATTTGTTTCGTGCCTCTTCGATTACCTTCCTTGACAAAAAAATGTAATGCGCTCTCTCAGAAAACGCGTGAATTTAAAGGATGGCATCTGATTGAAATTACTCTATATGGCATGTTACCTGCAAGTCTTTGAGCTCAACATTGCCATGGGTCGGCCAATTCAACGGAGGAAGGAAATCTTTTTTATTCCATTCCGCTTCAGAGGGTATGACAGTGAATTGTTTTATCCTCTCGACTGAAACCATCTTATTTTCCAAAAAGCAACTGATATATACCGCAAAATACATCACAGAGTTGAGGGACAGCCCATACGAGAGAGATAAGCCAACATTCTCTGCAAAATTAAGCAAGCTTAGTCCCTTTAGAGTAAATCCAAGCATCCCAAAATAAGATAGAAGAGACGAAGGAAAAATATATTTGACATCTGAAAATAAAATAAAGAGCAATCAATGCCCTCAAACTAATAATGTTAAACGACAGTGATACAGACTGGACATGATCAAAATTGTGCACTTTATATGTTTCAACTTATAGTATCCTAATTAGCAGTTTCATGCTAACGAGGATGACGTAAATCAACAAAGGAATGTCTGGGAAAAAGTGAATCAAAATATGTGCAAATGTGACATCATTTATAGGTAAATGATGCATTTTGGAATAGGAGATTGATGGAAAATGCGTGGTTAAAAAATAAGAAAATATTTTGGATTTGCGTAAAATATTATTTTATTGAAGAATATGTTGTTGAAAAGAAGAGGAAGAGAGATGTATTTTGAGAAAAATGGGAATCAAACAGGCTAATTTCTTTATCATGCATCCAGTAA
This sequence comes from Fraxinus cuspidata, assembly GCA_903798385.1. Taxonomy (NCBI): domain Eukaryota; kingdom Viridiplantae; phylum Streptophyta; class Magnoliopsida; order Lamiales; family Oleaceae; genus Fraxinus; species Fraxinus cuspidata. The sequence continues at coordinate 6,283 of CAIGRP010116406.1, forward strand.
TCAGAAAGATAATATGCTCTAATCTTAATCTTTCAAAATTTGGCAATCGAACTTGGTTATCAGATATATATTATTTTCAAGAATACTTGTTCCATCAGCTATTCCAAGATACATATCCCCATATTCACACCTGGCTTGATGATATTGCTGGGTAGAACTATCATAAACAACGCAGATATGCAGAGGACGAAACTTCCAATCAGCTCCAAACGAAAGCCCAACCACTCATTGGATCCGTTGTTGTGGAAGTCCATACGCAAATTTGCATTTACACGGTTGATATTCTCCTGGGAAAAACTTTCCTGCTTCCTGAAACAACGAATAGTCATGACACCAGTAATGGTTTCAGAGAAATGGTGAATCACGGGTGCTTTCGTGATAGAATCCAGCCTTGTCAATTCCCGAGATGTGGAAAGATAGTATCCCTGCAAACCACAACAAAAGGAAAATGTTGGTCAAGTCCGTAGTAGTTTCAGTTTTGATAAACACAGAAATGCACTCAGTTAAATACGCCTTTAGTTAACAAATCTCTGTACGAGAAAAGGAACATACCCGACACCAGATATTCAGCCAGCCAAGTGGAATCAAAAAGATCACGGTTGGCCAAGTGTATTGACAAGTGATAATGATGATGCTAATAAGTGTGACGTACATGGCAACAGTAACGCTCATAAAGAATGGAATGAAAATATCAATGTTGGTTTGATCAGTTGATGCCTGCACCAGTAGAATGAAAATTACTAAGAAAAAAACTGTTAATTTAACTTCTTTGAAATAAGAAATAACTGTATCTTAGTATGAAAATTTTACCCGACTAAGAATTCTTCCAGAAGGTGTAGTGTCAAAGTATGACATAGGCGCGTGAAGGATGCTGTGAAGCATTTGTCTGAAGAAAATTTGTGATGTCTTAAGTCCCATAACTGTAGCTAAGATGATTCGTAGAAGAATCAGCACGCAGGAAACTGCTGCAAGGATGGCATATATCTCGATGAAAAAAGAAGGGTTGAATGATGCAGCACGTTTTGCCGAAGTTTCATACGCCAACCAGTAATCACCTGCCATTAAAGTTCCTTGCCAAGCCAGGGAAAAGAACAACACTGCCACTACACCTAACCACCCAAAGGACTCAGTGCAATATAATTTGTAAACATTTAAGCTAACTTTCCCTGTTTCTCTCTCCTCTTCCTTGATCAGCTTAGAACTCCCTTGATTAGGGTCAGATTGGTCTTCAGACTTACTTTCACCATTTTCTTCACTTAGTTTAAAAGATTTTTGAGTAGATATAGTGGGGGAACTTTTTTCTGTGGCGTTTTCCACATCTACGAGCTCCATAGAGGTTTCGTGGGCAGTTACTAAAGCTTGGAAATCCAAGCCAGATTTTAATATATCATTGTATTTTCCTGATTGCACAATCATCCCATCTCTCATAACCTGGTATTCATAGGACAAAATGTTGTTACAGCTTCAAATGACACACACACTACCTCATTTGCATATGACTCAAGGAACATTCAGATTTTGGGGAGGAAACGTTTTTACTCACTAATATCTGATCAACATTATGCAGGAAGTCCACTTGATGTGTAACGAGTATAATGGTCTTATCTTTAAGGACGCCTCTCACACATTCCTGCAAAAGAGCATGGGTGGTATAAGCCCTATATTACAATACAAACCAGATTCAGGAATCAATTCAAATAATGACTTAAACTACATCATCACATATAAGATAGAAGACAAGAGGTATGTAGTCGAAAGTGAAACAGTTTTTATTTATTATTCAATTGCATCTGTAGCAACTTTTGGCAGAAGTAAATCCAAGATACTATGGAAGATTGCAAATAAGGCCTTTTTAACCATGTAATGATGCAATTTTCGAAGAAAGAATCTGTCATGAGAATGCCATTAGAAATGTGATCTATAGATATCCTATTTGTTTCCATGTAATTTAACCAAGATTCATGTAAGTATGTTCTTAAATTTCCACTCAGTTGAAAATATTTTGGAAGTAAAAATCTTCAAAATCATAGTAAAACTCGTATCACCTTAAATATGTCTGACCCAGTGTGAGCATCAACCGCACTAAATACATCGTCAAGTAGATAAATATCACAATCCTGATAAACTGCTCTGGCCAGTTGAATCCTCTGCTTTTGTCCACCACTTAGATTGATACCACGCTCTCCAATTTCAGTCTGATCTCCAAATTCCATCATTTCCAAGTCTTTCTCCAAGCAACAAACCCTGATAACTTCCATGTATCTTTCCCTGCTCATTGGCGAGCCAAAGAGAACATTTTCTTGTATTGTCCCGTTCTGGATCCATGACGTTTGGGCAACATAAGCAGTGCTACCACATACTCTAACCTGTTATGCACAAAAAAAAAAAAATGTTTTCAATATGCAAGAGCCAATTACATAATGATCTACCGAAAAAACCTCATTAAAGTGACGAATAGCAAGAACAAAGGTGGTCGATAAGAGCACAATAATCTGGCTAGGGATGGACTAATTATTGAAACATATTCTTAGTAGTTGGTAGCATGCAAAAGAGCCTTCACTGACAAAGCTGTATAGGAAGGAGAAAGAACATTGATGGAAGATAGACCATTATAGACAAATGAAGGATTTCTGCCTATCAAATAAGCAAGAATCCAAAATTTTGAGTATCAGATTTGAAATGGCATACCTTCCCAGATAATTTTTTCATCTCACCGAGAATTGATGCGAGAACGGAGGACTTCCCTGATCCCACTGTCCCAACTATTGCAGCAAGTTTCCCTTTTCTGATCTCAAAATTTAAATTCTTCACGACTTCTTCCCCATTCTCATCATCCCAGCTAAAAGATCCATTTTCCACAGCCACAGCTACATCTCCCCCGCAACCCTCGACTCTTTCGACTGATTTATCCACCAACTCCTGACTAGTCATAAATCTATCCAGCCTTTGAAGAGAGATTATAGCTTGAGAAATTGAGATCATGGATTGTGGGAACGTCCTTATTGGTTCCTGTAACATCTTTAAGAGTGAGGTTGTGGTGAAAACAGTCCCTACTGAAAGTGGAATCCCCAGCAAAATTGAACTTCCAAATGTCAATGTAGAAATAAACAATGGAGTGCTCCACAATACAATGATATTGGCAGATAGAGAATACATAAACTTGCATAGCCATCCATATTCTGATTCACGGAACGATTGAATTCTCTTGTTGAAGTGTTCTTCCCATGCCTGGAATTTAATTACCCGCATGTAGCTAAGCATCTCATTTGTTGCTTTCATTCTCAAATCACGGTTCTTCATGATATTAAACTGGAACCCATTGTTTCTTCGAGTACCAAACAGAACAAACAGGACTACTAAAGCAAGTCCGAATAGGGCAACAAATGTTGAAACGCCAATGTACTGGTACAGGATAACAAGAGCCACTGTGAGTTGCAATGGCATGAGCCATAAGAAATGTAGCTGCAGCATCATATCAGAAAGCTGCTGAGCATCCACCGCCATATAGTTAACAATCTGTCCGACTCCATGAGCCTGTCTTGCGGAGCATGTTAGCCTCAATCCCTTCTTGTACAATGAAGTAATGAGTGTGGATCGAATCTGCATCCCAAGCTTTTGAGAATGAAAGTTGAAGTGGTGCGAGCTCAAAACTTCAACGAATTTGGATAGTAAGAGAATCAGTACAAGGTAGTATCCTTCATAAAGCGAACTCCGGTTTCCTGACGTGACATCAACAAATCGCTGGATGAGAGTAGGGCCGACATACATGACACAGAGCCTCACGATTGCGAGTGAAGCTGTGAATGCAATTTGCTTCCAGAAGCATCGAACCAATGTTTTCACAACTGGATGTTTTGAGTTCTCTTCGGGTTTAGGCCAATTTTTTTCAAAAAGCTCTGACATTCGTTCGGCAATGTGTTCTGGTGAAAGGGTAGGCACTTCTTCAATTTTGAGTGGTGATTTGTAGCCTTTCTTCAGAAGGGGATTCATCCAGAACCAAAAGAGCTTAGATATGACAGATGCTGAAGCGTATTCACTCACATTAGATTTGTCAAGAAGAGGTTCGTACAATTCAGAATTTGAATCTACTACTGGTTTAGTGTCATCTTTGAGTACTAAAATGCCTGTGGATCCTTTAATTCCAATCACGAGAAGAACAATCGACAGAGGAAACATAATCATCGAAACAATGTCGTCCAATCGCAGGCCTGAAGCAGCTTCTTGAAAAGAAATCAAGCGTACAAGCCCTGATGCGAAGAACAAGGCTACAATGACACACTCTACAATCCAGTATATCCGAAGAGTCCACGGATGGGTAAAAGCTTTGAATCTCTTCTCGTGGGCGACTAATACAGCGATAACTACATGAGTTATTGCTTGAAACAACCAAAACAGTACATTTACTATTTTCAATTGCGATTCATCTCTTCTAGTGAAGGCCAGAATGCATAAAACAGTAGAAGAAACTGCTAAAAGAACTGTTACAATGAGACACAGCTTAAACCAGAAATTACTCCTAACTAAACCTCCATTGTTAGCAATGAGAGGCTTATTGATTTCAGAACTAGAATGCGTGTTCGAAGTGAATCTCGAGTACAACTTTTGAATTGCAAATACAAGCAAAATAAGCAAGAACAAAACATCCACAGAAGTTAAAAGTAGCCTTTGAGAACAAGGAGAAAGGAAAATGAATCTTAGCCATTGAAGAACAGATGAAATTGAGGCGTCCTCGACTGATCCGGAACAAGAAAGCGTTGTAATCCAAGAGGCTGAAGACATGTTGCTCACAGCCTTCCAGTCAATTTCAAGAATTCCCAGTGTCTGCTCTCTGGAATAAGAAAAACAGAGCACTAAAAATTATAACAAAACTAATAAATATAAATACAAGAGGTAATCAACTCAATAACTGATATAATCATTACATAAATAATTGAAGCAATAAAGATTCAAATCACTGAACGTATTTCATTAAATTGTCAGAATCAATTATGCAGATATGACTAAAGAATAAAAACAGAGGGGACAGGCGGAATAAATGCTAATTAAAGCAAATGATAATGGAAAAGGAATTGAAAAGAGACAACTATATATTCTGAAAATAGATTACTGAATCAAAAGGGCCCCTGCTTTACTTTACTAAAATTGAAACTTCAAACAGAAATCTCATATCTTAAGGAACTTTTAGAAAAAAGAAGACTTTGTCAGATGAAAACATAATAGGAGAAAGCAGGTTTTGATTGAAAATACAGTACACAAAAAAAAAATGAGGGAAAAAACATGCATGGCTGTAAGAATCTTGATTCTGTAGGGGCGAAAACAACTTACTTCCTCCTGTTTCTGGGCTTTCAAAGAAAACTAAAAACGAAGAGGAATAACTATGGGGATGGAAAATTGAGTACAATATCTTTGTTTTTCAGCCATTCATTATTGAGTTTTCAGCCTTTTCTATTTGTCGGTTATGCAGAAAGAGAATTGCAGAATGCAGTTGTAAAATCGCAGGAAGAGCGACTTGTTTTTATGATGATAAAACACTATCGGACAAGAATCTGCTGTCTTGCAAACAATGCAGAAGCAGATTTTTTTCTTTTTTTTTTTTCAGCTCAAATAAGTGGCGTATTTCGTTTTGAATTGCTATTTCTGACAGCCACGTAATTTCAGACTTTCAGTGGTTTAAATTAGATCTTTGTCTGGAATCTTTATTTGAATCCTATCTAAAGCCTTCTTGGCTTAGCTTTGAAAATGAAAAAAAAATTGAATTTACTTTTAAATTATTTTTTTTATTTTTTAAATAAAATAGGAGATATTACCTCTTTTTTTTCTTATGTAAAGAGTTATTTATTTTAAAAATTATTCTTACCTTAGGAAGATGAATGCCTAATTCAAGTGATAAAAGCGAAATTTTATAATACATACATCTATGTGTTATTTTTCACCTATGTACCTCATCCATCAAACATGGGCAAGAGGTAGTCATCGGTTACATTTATTTTTTCGAGCATAATATAAACGATAAATTTTAAATTAGAAGGATATTGTTAGCCTTCACCTTGCGTTGAGCCTTCAAGCCTTACACATGGAAATTTACTGTCTACGTCACCACCTCAACTTCAAGTTGGCCAAAAGATAAAAATAGACTTTGAATATGTCGAACCCCGATGGTCGTCTAATCTGCCCAATGCCTCTAGTAGTCTCGACGTATCCACCTCACCTCATCCATCCTTTAGGTCACCTAACACACTCGTAACCTCGGACATCCTCGATCAAGAAGTCGTACCAACGTGTGACGATCATATCTAAGCCTATGTGCCTAAATACATATTCATTCTCTAGATAAGGTGAGTCTCCTAAGGGAACGGTCGTTTGCACTCAAACGATTCGATGCACATGGCCTGCTATCCTTCAATGGATCTTTGGAAGCAGAATATATGCCCTTCCAGCAATATATGATGAGTCAAAAATATTTTGGTCTAAACAATTTGACAGCAACTATGTCTATCAATTATATTTTCAAACGAGATAAATATTATCATGCACAACTATTTACCTTTATGCAAAAGATGCACATACTCGAAATGGACGTGACATATCATCTACCGCTTTCACTTACCACTCCCCATATTCCCTTATGATTATGAACAAATTAGCCATTTCCATTTTACCATACGCAAACATCTCAAAAATCCATACATGACTCTCTTTATGTGTGTCATCAAATACCTAGCTAACCTAGAAATTTAACGACCATTCCTTTTGCAATATCTTTGCATTCAAAAATTCCTTGTAGCGTGTAGATAACTTACATATGTAGAAAAAGTGATTAAGGCATGTTAATAGTAGGACCAAAGCAAAGACAATCAAATAAGAGAAATAGTATTAAAAATGAATAAAGAATGGTCAGCTAGACTTTTAGATCGACACTTACTTTCTACTTATCACCAATTTTTGTTCAGCATGATTGAACATGCTTGTTTCATATAACATAAAAATGTATATAATTGTAGGATGTCAATGATTTTATTGTTCACATATTTATTTATTTATTGTCTTTTTTTTTTTATGAACTTTGGATGTTCGTCCCGTATAATATAATAAGTATATTATTACGGGATGAAAAATTACACTGTCAATGAATTTAGTTTTCACTTTTAATTTTTAATTATTTTCTTTTTTGACTATCTTTTTTTTTTTTTTT
>CAIGRP010116414.1:0-26908 GCA_903798385.1 Fraxinus cuspidata
AATACTGGGGCAGTTAAAAACTTAACAACTGGGGCAGTTAAAAACGATCATATTTTATGGTTAGTTGACCCATTAAATAATTCCGAACCCCGACCTCCCATACAAACTCCACACTTTTCACCGGTTGGGCACTTCATCTGAATTAATTATTTCTTTCACATATTTATTTATTGTATAAATATCTCTAACACTCCATGACACTGTATCCGTGTAATGCCTTCAAGACTTGCAGTCATGTTGCAAATTATTGCTGTTAAACAAGTTAGTTCACAGTATATATGCTTGTAGCAAGAATGTTCTTCAAATTTCAACTCAATTGGAGATGTAGACATGTCTAGTTAGAACTAATGATTGCAAGAGTTTTTAGGTGCTTCTAAATGACTTTTTGGGCTAAAGATTTTAAATTTATGCAAAATACAGGAAGAAATAGATTGTATATTGGTGTTGCATACATTTTTAGGACCTGTTTGGTGCGCATTATGAAATCAAGAATGTATTTTTTTTATGATGTGATGAGGAATATGTGTTTGAAAAAAAAAGAAAAAGTTATTGATGTAATGAAAAATATTATTTTATTGAAGAATGTGTGGTTGAAAATGAAAAAAATAATGTGTACCAAACAGGGGCTTAGTATGCTGACACGTATGAGTTCTAGCCATCCTTCTACTGATAGCACAGCTAAAAATGTTGGGGATCAGCAAGGAGAAAAGCTCATTGTGGATGGAAGTGGTAGATTAGGAAGACTATGGAGAAAGCCGCCAAGGCTTCCTCCAATGTTAACACCAGATGAAATCAATAGTAGGAATAGATCAATTCATAATTCCGGCAATTTATTTGTGGAACTCGACTGGAAGGCCCGACAACTAAGGGTGAAAAGAGGCCTTTTATCCATGCATGGTTGGGCTATAAAAACTATGGAGTGGGTTATGACGAACTTATGCCACTGAGTCATAGAGGAGTTGACGGGTTAGGGGGTTAGGTGCAACCATTATAGATGCTCTTGACACTGCCATGATAATGGGAGCCGACGAAGTTGTTAATGAATCTGGCTCATGGATTGAAAAAATTCTTCCCTAGAGGATTGATGGAAAATGCCAAGTAAATTTATTTGAAACTACCATACGCATTGTGGGGGGTCTTTTAAGTGCTTATCATTTAAGTGGGGGTGAACAAGGTAGTAATGCTTCACAAAATGGAACTAAACCAGTTGTCTACCTGGAAAATGCTAGGAAATTGGCTGATCATCTGCTAATTGCTTTTACATCAAGTCCTTCTGCCATTCCCTTCAGTGATGTGGTTCTACGCGACCGCTCTGCCCATCCTGCTCCCGATGGCCTTAGTAGCACTTTTTAAATTTCTACTTTACAGCTTGAGTTCAATTATCTCAGTTCTTTAACTGGTGATCCAAAGTATAGTTTGGAATCTATGAAGGTCTTGGAACACCTGAAGACTGCCAACGGTGGAGGGACTGGTGCCTATATGCATAAGGTAAGGAAAAATATTTCTTTTTTCATCCTTCCAACAATTATGAACTTAGGACATTACTTAAAAAGTATATTGAAGTCCTCATCTTTTCTTTTTTTTTCTAAAAACCCACACCCAAAGCTACATCTTTTAAATTTCACCATTTTATGTGAGAAATGATTTGTAAGTAATACAAATGCACAAGCACTTGTGCATTTGTATTAAGATTTTAAATCTGTTTTGACTCTTGCAATTACCTATGCAGCTATCGCGAGTGGGGTTGGAAAATCTTTGAGGCATTTGAGAAGTACACAAAGGTTGATTCTGGAGGTTATAGTTCATTGGACGACGTTACGACAGTTCCTCCACGAAGCAGAGACAAGATGGAGACCTTTTTCTTGGGTGAAACTCTAAAATATTTGTATTTATTGTTTGGAGACTCAAATGTTATTACTTTGGATGAGTATGTATTTAACACGGAAGCTCGTCCATTTCCTATTCACGGCGCCAGTAGAAAGCATTGAAGCTTTCACCAAGACAAAACAATTTTGAGCTACGGATTGCAGACATTTCAAATCCAATTTTGGCCGGCTCAGATTGAACTAAAGTAAATTATATATACTTTTCGGTGATGCACTGGCAGACCGTGGAAGCCTGGCTATGAGTTGAGAAGTTCAAGGGTGACCCAATTCCTGCTTTCTTCAGCAAATCTTCATTGGTTTTACAGACATTCATGGATGGAAATTTACATTGAGTTTCTTGATCATCACAGCCAACAGATTGTTCAAATTTTGTATAACAGTTTTTACAACAGAAACTGCTGAGTTATTCGATTGGATAGAGTTTTACACCTTAGTGGGTTGTAAGGCAACCATGTAATTGACATAATACCAGTTTTCAGATATGATTCTTACCTTTAGAAATCTCATTAATGGATCTGTATAAGATAAAATTCTTTTGAAGCACCTTAACTGTTTGCATGTCTACATTGAATGCTCTCTCTCTCCAAATTTCTGATGTGCAGTTTTGCAGTCATGGCGCAAGGATCAGATACAGCACTGTGGTGAGTATTGATTTTTCCACTTTGCTATTAAAACTATGTACCATTCGAGGTTAAAGCATTTTCCGTTAGTAGCTTCTTTTGTTCCTTTTGAAATTTTATACGACTGTCCTCTTCCTGTGGCTATTTTGTTACATTTGCTCTAGTGGGATAAGAACTGCTTGAGCTGTCATAATTTAGAGTTGATTAATCGATTATTTTTATTTTTTACAATTCTATTTGTCTAGACAAACGTTTCGTGTATTAATGACGGGGAAAGAACAACTCTTATTATGGAATCGAATTCTTCTTATAATTAACTCGTATGGGGAAAATTGTTAGCAATATTGAAAATTGTTTTGAGCCCCAATTTTTTTTCTTTTTTATGAAAATTCATTTTTTCAAAATTTATTTTTAACCACACATTCTCCAATAAAATAATATTACACGAAAATAAAAAAAAATTAATTTTTAACCACATATTCTTCAAAAATTACTATTTAAAAATGCATGGGGGGCTCAAACCAGGCTTAGTCTATCTGTTATTCTTCATGTGTTAACGAAAGTTGAGGATTAATATGTTTTCTTAAATGTTTAAAGATGAACTTGTTACTCGAATAATAGATCGGGACCCACACGTGAAATTCTCCCTTGACCAATTTTACAGGGTTAAAAAGAACAAACAGCTGGAATCTTGGATAAAAGGACACTTGCTCTGTCTTTTTCTCTCATCGCATTGTTTTTCACAGTGTATTCCATTCCCGTGCTCGCTCTCTCTCTCGTTTTGGTAGTAAAAATGTGTCTGAGCTCAACGAAATGTAAATGGGTTTCAGTGTTCGCACTTCTCCTGGCTTGCTCAGCTGCTGCACCAGTTGAAGATGGTATGTTCTGTTATTAAATCCCATTTTTCTCTTTAATTTTTGGTAATTTTACTTAATATTTAGACGATTTAGGATCTTACGAAGTTATATATTCATGGGTGCTTTGGTTTTTTTCTTTTCACACCAATGCTTAAATAGTGAACTAAACCTTTATTGGTTTTTGTATGGTTTCTTGCAAGGAAATGGTCTGATACACATCCAAAAATTTGGTTTGAGAATGTGTTTTTGGGTTAATTTGCACTTCAAAAAATATTGCTTCGCCTTCATATCACAGATTTACTGACGCCCAAAAGTAAATAATTACGGCGAGTTTGTGACTTACTAGCAAAATTGGTATAGCCTCTGATTGACATTCTTTTGAGATTATAAGTCGATGGATCATGGATATCATGAATTATGTGGTTAATCAACTTATAATTTCACAAAAGCTTTACCCTTGTTTGAGCTCCATTATTTAGAAAAATAAAAATAAAAATTTGGAACAGTGTTTTTTGAAGAATGTGAGTTTAAAAAGTTTATAAGAACTTTTGGGTTAACGTGTAATATTATTTTATTGAAAGAATGTATGACTGATAAGAGTAAACTGAAAAATGAATTAAAATGTAACGGAAGCGAGCAACTTGGCCAATTTATTTATTTAATTTTTTGTCTTTAGTGTCAAATTTGAATCTTATAATGATTATTCTTCAGGATTTCAACATCATTGGCCCACCGATTGTTTAGTATTCCTTAATTTGAATACCCTTTTTCCTCTCCAAATGAACACACATAAAGAAAAATAATACTTTTCCAGCATTGTTTTAATTAATGGTCTCCTAATGGCACTTGACTTCAATTTGTTCGTACAAAATTCAGAGTTATTTCTGTTTCCCTGCATATTTTAGTCCTACAAACTCCTTACTAAGTTAATTCCATTTCATTTTGCTACAAACTCCTTACTTTGTTAATCCCATTTCATTTTGAGCACCAACTTTGAAACCTCCAGGTGTAAAGTTTTAGGCTCGGGTGGTCCATGGCACGACCCTGGCTGGGACAGCCTGCCCATCTTTACACCTCTGAGCATCACCCCTCTGACACCGAAATAGACATAATCATAGACAACATACTAAACCAGCTAACTTGTGGCCGTATCAAAAGTCACATAGCATGCTGCTATGCGTCATTGATTGTTCAAAGACCCGGACAGTGGGCAAGTGGTTTATTTATAGCACTCCACTTACAAATTTTTTCAGGTTTACTTGTTAATGGTGATTTCGAGACTGCTCCATCTGGAGGCTTCTCTTCAGAGGCTGTATTTTTTGACGGCCCCTCCACAATTCCCGGCTGGAAATCCAATGGAACGGTGGAGCTAGTGGAGTCAGGGCAAAAACAGGGCGGGATGATTCTCATCGTACCACAGGGTAAACATGCGGTGCGACTTGGCAATGATGCTGAGATAAGCCAAGAATTGAAAGTCGAGAAGGGCTCACTTTATTCTGTGGCATTCAGCGCGGCGCGCACGTGTGCCCAGCTAGAGTCTTTGAATGTTTCAGTTCCGCCAGCATCTCAGACCATTGATTTGCAGACTCTGTATAGTGTACTGGGATGGGATTCATACGCATGGGCATTTCAGGCAGATGAGGAAGATGTGCGGGTGGCGTTTAGAAATCCCGGAATGGATGATGACCCCACATGTGGACCAATCATTGATGCTGTTGCTATCAAGAAGATCTATGTTCCGGACAAACTGAAAAGTTAGTTTTTCTTACATTAATACATATTAAATTACTGCCTAGTCTTGTATCAAAACCTTAATATGCAGGCCTTGTGTGTTCAGACAATGCAGTTATTAATGGTGATTTCGAGGAAGGCCCGTGGATGTTCAGAAATGCTTCTCTTGGCGTTCTACTCCCAACCAACCTCGACGATGAGACATCATCATTGCCTGGCTGGATAGTTGAATCAAATAGAGCAGTCCGTTATATCGACTCGTACCATTTCACCGTTCCTGGTGGCAAACGAGCGATTGAATTACTCTCTGGCAAGGAAGGGATCATCTCCCAGATGGTGGAAACCAAACCGAACAAACCTTACACGATGACATTTTCATTAGGCCACGCAGGGGATGCCTGTAAGCAGCCACTAGCCATCATGGCGTTTGCTGGTGATCAAGCCCAAAGCATCCATTACACTCCCAACTCGAATTCCACATTTCAGACCTCTAATCTTAACTTTACGGCCAGGGCAGAACGGACGCGTGTTGCTTTTTATAGTGCTTATTACAACACGAGAACTGACGACATGAGCTCTCTGTGCGGTCCGGTGGTGGATGATGTGAGAGTAGAACGGTCTGCTTCTTACAAAATTAGTCTAGGAATTGAATTGATCTTGTTTTTTGGCTTTCATCTGTTTGTTCAAGCTTAGGTTCAAGGGAGTTCTGTTCTGGCCATGTTGTGATGTTCATTTCTACTGTGAGGAAATACTAGTCAACATAAATGGTGGTCCTTGACATTCCCTTTTAATGACTTTTTTGATACGTAGTACTTGAGACGATAATAGAGATTTAATTAATATTTTTGTTCTTTTTTACGGATAATGTTGTTGAATATATCTTATCAATGTCTTGACACTATGAAAAGTAAAAAAAAATACTTAGAAAAATTATTTGTGATATATAGTAGAGATGTCAAGTCGACAAAAGTAAAGAAGATACACTTTCATATAATATAATCGAGTAGTTCATATTATACGAGCATTTAAAATTTTACTAGTGTTTTTTTGAGTAGATCCTATCTATAAGATGAAGTAAAAGACGTATTTGTTAAAATGTGTAGCAAGAATTTGATAATTGTATAAATTGAAACTAGTCAATTCTACCACAAAAATAAGTATGAAATATCAATAAATTCAACAAAAAATAATTTATAGCCGAATCCTTTTAAGTATTAAATTAATAGTAATTAATTAAAAAAAGAAACACACAAAAGAGTAAAAGCAGAAGAAAAACCGGGTTAAACTTACCCGGTCCGGAATACAATATCTCCAAAACCAAACAGCCCTCAATGCTAATTAGGGTTCCCAATCCCGCGTCTCTTATATATAAAAACCCTAACCCCCACACCCCCTTCAGAGAGAGAGAGGACAGGAGAGGAGAAATGGTGACATACAGGGTAATTCCCATTAATCTCCCTTCTTATGATGGAAAATTTATGTATTTATACTTGCTTGTATGTATATATATGAATTTGTGTGTTTGATCATGAATTGGCGTTTCCAAATGGGGATTTATAGGCTTTTATGTGTTGTACATGGTGCAGATTCATCAGTACCAGGTGGTAGGGAGAGCTCTGCCGATGGAGACCGAGGAGCACCCGAAGATCTACCGTATGAAGCTCTGGGCCACCAATGAAGTCCGTGCTAAGTCTAAGTTCTGGTAGGATCCTCTTCCTCTGCTAAATATACATGTCTGTTGTGGAAGTAGTTATATACTTTATCGAAGTATAGTTTTGAGATCTGCTATTGTTTATTAAGGTATTTTTTGAGGAAGCTTAAGAAGGTAAAGAAGAGTAACGGTCAGATGCTCGCTATCAATGAGGTATATTTTTGCACGCATTTATATAATCAATCAGTGTATTCATATGATTATGTTAAACTCGAAAGAACATATACTAAAATATGGTAGTCAAGTCACATTATGGAAGTGTCAATAGGGAAAAAATTATAAAGAATATATACGGTGTATGGTTGTATGCCTTTAATCTGTAATCTACGAAGTTGAGGGAATACATATGCACATGCAGTTGGAAATGCCGCTTCTTGTTTTGTTTCGTATTCAAATGCTGGCTAAAAGTTATTGAATAATATGAATGCTCTTGCTGTTAATAATGTGGAATATCATTATATTAATTATTAATATGCCTCCATAAGGCTATGGGATGTTAAACATAGATAAAATAATTTTACTGAAATATATGAGCATATGAATGACCGGTCTGTGCCACATGTACATCACAACTTACAAATTTGTTTACCAACAGATGAGGTGGCAAGATTTGATTGGATCAAAATCTTATCAACAAAAAAAAAAAAAACCTTCCCCTGTTTCTTTTTAACACCTCATCAATCTGTAATGTTTGTAAAAGATTATGTAAATGGTGATGTACAACAAACATTTTCAATGAACGCCAAATTGATATGAACTTGATTCCTAGATACTTTGCTTGTAATTTCTTTTGTTGTACGCATGTACTGTAATTCTGTTGTCTATTGCTTTAGTGATTTTCTTACTGCGATTTAAAGAAAAATTCACCATGTAGATTGGGTACAAAGGTAACTTATCTAACGAATTGGGATGTAGATTGAGATGATTGATATTTAGAGAGAATGCAATAACCCTTTTTGAAAATTATTGTCGCCGCAAGCACCATAAGTCTATTCTTGGATGAGTTGCAAAGGTTGTAGGCTATCCATAATAAATGCCCTGCATTAGAGACTGAGTTCCAAATGTATCCTTTAGTGTACTGATTGTAGGAAGCAATTGTATATGGCGCTCAACAGTGGAATGAATAAAAGTGTAATTTCGTTTTAATACTGCATTACAAGCATATCCTTTAGTGTACTGATCGTAGGAACCAATTGTGTATTTGATGGTTTCATATGCTTTTCTTTCATTTGTTGGAAAATAATGGACAGCTCTCGTAAGCTGGATTCGAAGCTTTTTGTAAGTTCTTTTTGCTTCTTGAACTACCTTTCTGAGAACTGCGTGATCAAATAGTTTTCCGTTTTGTAGATTTTTGAGAAGAACCCGACAACCATCAAGAACTACGGCATTTGGTTGCGATACCAAAGCAGAACTGGGTATCATAACATGTACAAGGAGTACCGTGATACCACTCTGAATGGTGCTGTTGAGCAGATGTACACTGAGATGGCTTCTCGTCACAGGGTCCGTTCTCACTGCATTCAAATTATTAAGACTGCCACTATACCCGCGAAGCTTTGCAAGAGGGAGAGTACGAAACAATTCCATAACTCTAAGATCAATTTCCCCTTGGTGTTTAGGAAGGTGAGACCACCAAGCAGGAAGCTCAAGACAACCTACAAAGCATCTCGACCCAACTTGTTTATGTAAAACATGTTTGGTCTATATTTGCTTAAAATGGAAAAAAGCATTGTTGGATGTTTGGCTTTTTGGATTTCTGAAGGAACATCTTTGACTGATTTTCTAAAGTTTTGTGTTCAACTCCAACTTGATTAATGTTCTGAAATTGCTTGGAAATCTTCACTAGAAGTTGATATATTTATGGGTTAAAAACGACTGAGTATATATTTCTTGATGTTTATCTTTCTGTTTGAGCTTTACATTAGTTCAAACGTTAGAAGGTTCCGCTTGTAGTTGATAACTAACTAGAGATTGTCGTATGTCGTCATACTTATTGCTCTGTTTGTTTTGGATTAAAATCATATTTTAATTTAAGTCAAAGTCAAACAATTAATATTAATCACATCATTTTGGGTTTCACGGCTTTTCAACTGCACATTTTAAAAATTTCTATCACAATCTATTAAAAATCTAATTTTAATTTCCACCAAACATCCACATGTGCACGATCTTATCTCGATGCTAATATACTTTGATTTATTGAGCGGGCAGGAGAAAGGCATATAAATATCTTCAATTGATTACTAGATTTCTTGTTGAACTAATCTCTAGTTAATATTCTGAATTTGGAGTTCATCTAATTACTCTTTGCTTTATGTTTAGAAGTGATTTGCAATTTACATAAATTTTGAAGTGCAAGTATAGTTATATGCCTGAGTGAGGATGTATTAATAAAATTTTTCCAATAGAAATTTATTGATTACAATATTCTTAAAATTTATTACATACGGCGTCCTTACTCAAGTAACATGTTAATTAGTTATTCTAATTTGGACAAAAATCTAAATTTCTAATTTAATGATATTAGATTACTGACTTGTGATAAAATTCATAAGATCTGGCCTGAGAAAAAAAAAAAAAATACATACGACTCCGCTGGGGATCGAACCCAGAATCTCTGGTTCCGTAGACCAGCGCCTTATCCATTGGGCCACGGAGTCGTTGTTTAGTTGAGTTAGTTTATTTTCTTATTTAGAAAATAACCTAATATTTATTATTTTATTTTGAATGATTCAAGGTAATGATATGCTTATCTATTTTCTAGCAATTGGTTGTGTTATTTCGTAACCATTTATAGTTTTTAAAAGAATGAAATAAAAGTTCAGGATCATAAAACAATTTTACACTTTCTAAGGGTTTAGTTCCTCGAAAACTCAATGCTGAAAGATTCTTTTATTTTTATTGCTTCATGTACTAAATCATAAACCGTCACTTGTATTTTATGCAAGAAGACTATGATAGTGAACGACTGCAAATATCATTACTTTTCTTATAAAAGGTATTTGGGTCAGTACCCAATGTACATAATCCCAAATCAACCAGAGAGAGAGTCTCTCCTTTCGTTGAACATAACGTGGGACAAATCTTTGACTGTCTAATTTTCTAATTAGAGTACAAGAAGAAACTTCGAGGATATCCGAGAAGGTGAGGAGAAATCATACAACAATAGAGTTCAATATGTTGTCCAGTTTGATGTATCAAGCATACACGCGATATAAAAAAATTTGTAGCAATACAAATCATAAACAGACGTATTCGTGAATATCTAAGTATAACTATTGGCAGAAATAACAAACTAAAGAGACATAAGGCATACATACATCCAACACAAATCACCGTTGTTTGATGGAACTAAAGAGAAAGTTTAGGTGCTTCTATATGAGCAACAATCTCGACTACTTTGTAGTCTGATATGCCTCCACATCTACTTCAGCAACCTGATCTCATAAAGAGTGTCCTATAAAAGAGAGGGACAAAGAAGGCATATTATACAATGGTGTCATTGAACTTTTAGCAAAAGTTGATAGTTTGACAGAAAAAAGTGAAGAGAAATCTAGTAATTTGTCAACTAGACTATGACGTCGTTTGCCTAATAATTGTGTAATTGATACCGCATATATTGCTCGGCTTGAAGCTTTGCAACTAAAGTGAGTCCAACAACCTTAAGAAATATGCTCCATTGACTAAGATAGAACTGATAATTAAAATAAATGTTTGGTCAACCAAATTTACAGTGCCAAAGTTATCAACCTGCATAAGATCACATTACTCAGAACTAATGGAAAAATATAATCATTGAACATAAACAAAACGAACTTCCAATTTGTGATTCAAACGTAAGTCATAGAGATGTTGACTTATTTCGAACCCCAAACATGCTCATATAATTACTTAGCAAGGAACATAGGTTCAATTAGCACAAGGATCAATGCCAGAGAAAACATGTTACCAAGTTAGACGATTAACGAAAATGTCCCCGATTCTGCCCAAACAATTGTATTTAGATGATTAACTACTAACCTTCCACATGAATATCGGAAACCTGCAATCATCACTGATAGCATTTGGCTAGTTTTGTTGAATCATCCGTTTTTACCCGAATCATAAATACAAACAACATAGTGGTAAGCGAGAAAAATATCTTATACACAATCCAAGCCTTCGGAAATAATAACTCGAGTATCATACACTTACTGCAAAAGATCTTTATGCAATTCTGATAGTCAGATAGTGTGTTCTCTTTCTCGGTTAGCATTTATAATTTCTCATAACGTGAATAGAACAACAGAGTCAGGATTCCATTGAAGTTCACTTCAAAAAATGATGAAAAATCAGTATGCTTAATATTGAAGAAAATAGTGCAAATGACTACCACTCATGGAACTTAAATGATTTCTGAAGAAAAATAAGTCAACATAATTAGAATTTTGATCTTAACCCAAAAAAAGATAATCAATGTTAACTGTGATTAACACAAGGGACTTTGGTGACACTAATTTTGATGGTGATAATTGCGTAAAACAATCATCACAAACCTCATTGCTGGCTTTCAAGATCAGTATACTTCGATATGTGTTTGCAATAAGCCAATATCCTTTTTAGCTCTCTCAATATTCTTCAATGTCTATTCAAAATTATTACAATTAATAGAAAGAAATGTCTAGCTCAAAATGCCAGTGGAGCAACTAGCACAATGAATACTAGGCGGTCGCTAACAGTTAGAACTCTAATTTGAAAGATTACTCCTGTTAATGAGTAACAAATTGCGTACAAAAATCAGGGCTTGAATGCAGAGAAGGCCACGACTCCACCAAATCCAAATGAATTCGGAATGGCTGCATTTTAGGAGCGTATACTTAAAGAAAACCGACACTTTATATGTATATCATAATATTGGAAGAAAATAAGAAATTGGAATCGAAATTTAAAGCGACATTGACTTCATGCTGCTTCTTTTGGTTTGCAACGGTGTCAAATTCCACAGAAGACTCTGGATTCTGCATTTGCAACAGTGAGATTTGTAATCATCATCAAACCATTGAAAAAGAAAAGTCGGCACCAAATAAGCTTCTTGTTCAAAAATATATCGGGATGTTGCAGTGTTTGCACTTGGGGTAAAGCATATTCATCCCAACCATAGCAAATTACTTACGAATTGGTTTATGGTAGGATGCAGCAACCCGGTTCCTATCGTAGACTGGAAGAAGATAAAAAAGTGAGAAGGTAAAAATGAACTAGAACTGATATTCTCAACTTGACTGTACACACACACACAAGCTCTTTCGCTAATTTTAAAAAATGGTAGCTTTTTGTCTCCAAGTATGTGTGGATAACTAATTTTCTTAAAAGAATGTTACTCCAAATGTAACTCTTACCTTATTATCAAAAAAAGTAACTTCATTATATCCAACTTCGACTAATAAAATACTTGCAAGTAAACCTTGCTTAGCCAAACCTGCTCACCACTCAAAAGTATTAGTTTGAAACAAACAAATCTGTGTAAGAGAGGTGCGGATGGGGGCCTCCCCTTAGTTGCATTTATTTTGATCTCTGAAGTGTTCTCGAATACCTTCTTAATAGCATTTACCTCAGCTAGGTCACCTACTATGGTGGAAGTTGAGTGGGCATTAATGTAGTTAACCTGAAAAAGAAATGTGTCATAGACTCGTAGATAATCACAGATGCAGCACAAATTAAAACCAAGTTTACTAATGAATCCCAACTTAATAAAAAAAATCACGCTGAAGTTGCCACACCACACTAGCAATAAAATTTAGAATGGCCCAATCCTACAGTTTTCCAAGGGATAATTCTTGTTATCGACCCAAATTTTCAGAAGCTTCAGTTTGAGACTACTTACAAATGCAATAAAGCTTTCCAGCTATCAATTTTTTTATGGCGAGCTCCGTTATATTACAGTATTAAGAAATCTAAGGAAGAAAAATTACCTCCTCAGGTGACACCAGCATCTCCAAGGGCACTATGGATACATAAAGATACGCCAAGTCCATCAGATCTGTGATCAGTGACAAGCATTACAATTTACTGCACCTCTCAAATATTCAGCAATTATTGGTGCCTCTCGTTTCATAGCATGTTCTAAACTTTCCATCACCTGTTAAAATGTAGCAAAAAATAAGGAATTTCAATTTTTAATATAAGTTTGAAGTCACAGACTTATATAACGTCTGTATCAATAAACCCAGTTTAACTAAAGCCCAATAATAAAATATCTAAAAAAGACACAGAAAACCACAAAATAAAATGGAAGGAAATAAAAATAAATAAATTAATTAAGATATAGTTTGAGTCCCATTTAGTAACCAACAAAAGGAATGAAAACAAAAATATACGAAGCGGTTTTCGAAGGATAAAAGATCAACAATCAAATTCTGAAGTTTGGATTTAGAATTTTACACCATTCAATAAGACCACCTAATGTTCAATATAATGATTTCGGATACTAGAACATCAAGAATCATTCTTAGTCTATTGCCTTTGGCTTCAAGGCAATCAACAACATCTAATAACGAAATAATAGCTTAAATACAACATTAAACCTCAAAGAAATCCCAATTAATCACAATACCAAGTCACAAATTCAATTCAACCAAAATATAAATATCAAGTTTGAGCTCAATTAGGAAAGTAAACTTCGTACGCTTTATTGAGTCCATCAGCGTCAAGCAATCAGTAAAAGCTAACAAAGAATAACGCCTCAAATACTGCACTAAACTGCTAAACCTGTACAAAAATCCCAATTAAACACTGAACCAAATAAAATTTCAACCCAACCAATAAATAAATATCAAAATTGAGCTCAAGTAAGCTCGTAAATGCCATGTACCTTGTCGAGTCTATCAGCGTTAAGGAAATCAATAACGGCTAATAACGAAATAATAGCTCAGATACAGCATTAGTCCTTAACGTAAATCTTAATAAAACACTGAACCCACTCGAAATTTAACTCCACCGCTAAATATAACTGTCAAAATTGAGCTCGATTAAGCTTGTGAATTACACATACCTTCTCGAGTCCATCACCCCCAAGATCTGCACCCTCAAGAGCTTTCTTCCCAGCGACAATGCAGGATCTCAAGCAATCGTCGAGCCTCCTATCATTCTTCCCATCAACTTAACCTTCAGATTTGAATCCTCGAATCTGTCCACCGAAGCGAGTGGGGAATTTGGAAGCATCAAATCGGTCTATGTGAGTGATTCCACTCTAGCCCTCGAGTAGCTGCTCATAGTAAGCATCGACGTCATTGCCGAAGAAGGAGACAAGCCCCATACCCGTGATGACTACCCTCTTCTTTGGGTCGGTCTCTCGCTTGGGCGCCGAAGCCGTGGATGCGGATGCAGAAATGCAGAATGGGAGCTTTTGGGAGTGGGGTGCGGGAGGTTTAGCATTGTTGCCAGAAGGGAATAATGGGTGAGAGGTGGAGGTTGGTTTACGGAGGGGATCGAGAGGGGAGGGATAGAAAGCGGCGGAGTTGAGAGCCTGCATGGCGGGGGACGGCGAGTTTCGATTAGAATTATGGCCAGATGAGGATGGGGAGAAATCCTTGTAGGAAGTTAGTTAATATGGCATTTTTTACATACAGACACGTGTTTGAAAAGGAGATAATTTCACCTATCGTGACTGAAGTTTGTACAAAATATTAATTAGTCCTTAAAGTTTTTTTCATATTATAGTGGTCATTGAAATTATTAACAATTTAGCAATTGGTCACTTATTTACCAAAAGTATAATTTGACGTGTCATCTATTAAGTGTAAATTAAACGCTATTAATTCATTGCACTAAAGCACTAATTATAAATTCGCAAAAACTATAGTTATTTAACCTAATTCCTAAACCACAATAAAAGCATCGTCTATAAGGGTCCGTTTGAATTGCCTAGAATTGTTTTCATAGAAATTGTCAATTAATTGGTATAATTTTTCACATGAAAAATATTTAAATTTTAAATCTTTTGGTATTCATTTAGTTTTGTTTTTTTTATGAAAATTGTCCATTAAAGATAATTTTTTTTTTTTTACAATTGTTAATAAAATTTGTGTCCATTGCCCAAAAAAAAAAAGGAAAAGGAAAAAAATTAACTTGAAACCTTCATTTTGGGCAATTGGTGCACGTGTGGGTTGGTGGAATTACTTTTCCATGGCAAATAAAACCTATCAAACAACCATTTCCATGGAAAATGGAAATCATGGAAAAATGGGCTATCAAACATAGCCTAACTTCACTGATTAATTTTGAAAATAATGTAGTGACCAATGTGATACAAAACATAAATTTCAGTGACTGACTTGGAACAACCTAAAGTTTACTGATCAACGTGGAAAATGAATAAAGTTAATCTAATTTCGAACAAATTAGTTGAGGGCCAAATTGAAATCTTATATCCGCCTGATTCATTGAGTTCTATACCCCAATCGACTGTCTAAGCCGCCACTTTACTCCTCCACCACCACCCTGCGGCGTCCACCACCAACCTCAAGAAATGGCTAAGAGAAGAACGTCAAGGTCTAGAAATTCTTCTTCAACTTTTGCTTCCACGGAAAGCCCTAAGAAACAAACCGACAGGTAAACCCAAAAAGAAAAGGAAATATAACTTTTCACTTGGCTCATATGGTTTCACACCCCCCCCCCCCGCCCCCAACATTTCGATACATGTGAACTCCATTTGCGAATTCGATTTTTGGAAATTTATTCCAGGAAAATGGCGCTGAGAGTAACAACATCTGAAAAGACGAAGAATTCTAGAAAGAAGCCCAAGACAACGGCGTCTAATAAAAAGTCTGCAAAAATTGACGCAATGAAACCAAAGAAACCCCCTACGGCTTTCTTCTACTTCTTGTATGCCTTTTCTTTGTTAAATTTAGTTTCTTGTTCTATTAATTCTATATTTAAGTATCAATTTTCTGTTGCAGCAATGATTTTCTATTTTTTTTTCCCTTCCTTTTTATTTTTAATTTGAAAACATCGAGCTTGATTAGATTGGATAATAACTTTGATGTGGGGGGGGGGGGGTTGAAGAATTCGACTTTTCTGTTTTCCAATTGTTCTCCATGGATGTAGAAAGGGTCTCTTAATCTTTTACATTTTACCAAGGTTCAAATTTATTTATGATTATATTTGGGGTTTTATGTATGAAGAAATTTCTCCTATAGCTGCTAACAGAAAATGATTTTCGTATCTGCTAACAGCATGTAAATAATCTTTTCCATAGGGAGGATTTTCGTAGGGAATACCAAGAACAGAATCCAGATGTCAAGTCAATGCGTGATGTATGTAGTAGATAAACTTGATATGATCTACAGTTTGCCTTTGCTCGTATTTATCTGGATTACTGGTAATACTCGTTTTGCTCTCTTCACTTCTGAAATTTTGCTATCCTCTAACGGTGCAGGTTGGCAAGGCCTGCGGGGAGAAGTGGAAGACAATGACATATGAGGTTTGTGGATTTGAATTAAGTGTCCCATGCTATATTTCAGTTTTGGATTTAATTTAGCCCCCCCACCCCCCTTCCTCTTGTGTTGTTTTTCTATCTGCGCAAAATGAATTAACAAGATTGGTTTTTTATGATGTCATGGTAATCTGAATTACTGCATAATTTGGGTTATTTTGACAGCAGGATGGATATTAGTATGTGACTCAAAATAGATTTGACCTCTTTATCACAACTGTGCCTTTTAACTTGCAACCTAAATAGAACAACCTTCATAACATGCCAAATTGCCGACTATATTATACATGCCACATTGGTACATCTTCGAGAGCTTAAATTATAATCGGGGATTGTCTATAATGTCTTTTCAATAATATTGTAATAAAACTTTAACTCAATGCGTGATCATATAGTTGTGCACCTTACTAGTTTCCAACCTAGTTTTAGAAGTATCTGACTTCCAGAAATTTTTTCACACATGTTATAATAGGACATTGTCGAATCAACGTACGTGAAAAGTATAGGTGCCCTACACATATTCAACATTCAGTTGCGAGGGAATGCTTACAGTTGTAGTATGATTTCTCATTTCCTCTCCAGTATTCAGAAAGTAGTCTGCATGCATTAGCTCTAACACTTTTTACTTTGGGGAATGAGAAGGTCATGCTAGTCGGGAAGGCTGATTTTAGCTTTTCATTTGGTTTGATGTCATGTTATTTCTGGTCTGTAGAGGTGATTGTCTAAGTTGCCCAATTTTTGAATCTAGAGAATCTTGGGATGTTCAAGACTACAATGTAAATAAGCTTGAGGGCTGTTGCTTGTCTAATTTGACAAGTTGTAATTTTTTCTATGGACTTTTGATTTGCTCATTGCAGGAGAAGGTACAATACTATGACATTGCTACAGAAAAGCGAGCGGAGTTTGATAGAGCTATGGCAGAGTTCGAGAAAAGAAAGGTGATCTTCTCTGCATGCCATTTTTCTCTAGTGTCTTTATGCCACTCGTATGGTATTGGGAAGTCTATATATCAGCAATTTTCTAATAACAAGAATAAATTTTTGCAGGAAACTGGGGATTTTGAAGAGCTTGATGATGATTCGGACTTTGATGAATAGAAGTGTACTTTAGGTGGTGGTCTCAACTCTATGTATCATTTCTGTACATTATTGTTAAGGTTTCTTTTTATGTAATGAACAAATTGTGAATTTATCCGCAGGTGAGCCAAATATTCTAGTATTTTGTAAAAAGCTTGCTGTCGAGCATCCAGTCTCTAAACATTGCAAAAACTGTTGAATTTGTATGACTTTAGATGTTTACGCAAACCTTCCTCGTTAACAAGGCTGCCTCTATTAATTTAATAGAGTTGCCGAATTTGAAAATACCGCTCTTGGATTGCTTTAAGGAACGTTTGTTTCATTGAGATGTGCCATTTTTCTTCTTGTATCAAACATGCCCTTGAGATCTTGTCAAGATTCCATTCACAGCACCCTGTTTGAGATATTTTAAATTCTATTGTCCTTTAGGATGTCTCTGATCATAATCTCAAATTGCTCTCTTCAAATGCATTCTGTTTCGAGGTTGGAAGTGCCGACTACTCGGTTAGGCTTTTCACCTCTGCAATAAGTGCAACCACGTCGTTGAGCTAGTTTACTGCTGAACCGACACCCTGCATGCCATATTTCTTTTATCAACTCATATTTCTTTATGAAGCAAATTACTCGATTCTGCAAATTGGCCAGTGTCCTGATACACATGGTGATAAGAAAATTCTCGTTTCCATTAGATGATCAAATTATTGTACAACAGCACAGACACCATCGATGATGAGCTTACAAATCACACAACTCTTCGATGTACTCATTTTCCAGGAACAAAGTTTGTGGCATAGGCCCATGCATTGTTGTTGACAGGGTCTGCAAGGTGGTCGGCAAGGTTCTCTAACGGGCCTTTTCCGGTTACAATGGCCTGAACGAAGAATCCGAACATGGAGAACATGGCCAACCTGCCGTTCTTGATTTCCTTCACCTTAAGCTCTGCGAAAGCCTCTGGGTCATCAGCAAGACCCAACGGGTCGAAACTTCCACCGGGGTAAAGTGGGTCTACTACCTCACCTAGTGGCCCTCCAGCAACACGGTAGCCCTCAACAGCTCCCATCAAGATGACTTGGCAAGCCCAGATGGCCAAGATGCTCTGAGCATGGATCAAGCTAGGATTACCCAAATAGTCAAGTCCACCTTCGCTAAAGATCTGGGATCCAGCCTTAAATCATACAGCCTCACCAAATTTGACACCGTTGCGTGCCAAGAGCTCAGGGAAGACACATCCAAGACCTCCAAGCATGGCCCACCTACAGTGGATCACCTCGAGCTCCCGGTTCTTGGCGAAAGTTTCTGGGTCAGCTGAGAGCCCAGCAGTATCCCAACCGTAGTCACCAGGGAACTCGCCGGTCAAGTAGCTCGGAGGCTCACCGGAGAATGGTCCCAAGTATTTAACACGGTCAGGACCGTACCATGGGCTACCAGACGAAACTGGCTTAGTGACAGTTTTCCTCATCGAGACTCTTCCATTGCCGGTAATCTCGGGGGCAGACGGTGAGAGCTTCACAGCCTTTCCTGCAAATGATGGAGAAGAAAGAGCCATCGTACAGGTTGCCATTGTGAAATAAAACAAGAATACTGCACAATGTTTGACTAAGTGTTGTAAATTGTCTCTGTGGCTTGATCTCCACATCTGACTCATTTAGGTATTTATATGAATTGGTCTGGCTGGGGGCTCTTATCTTTGAATTTTATTATCTTTATTTCCATTGGCTGATGGCATTCGGATGGATTAACGTTGCATGTCCATTCGAAAACGTCAAACTCTCCTAACAATCAAATGGATTTTTTCGAGTTACATATATGTTGCAAAATCTCATGTAATATGAAAGTATTTTCTTCGAACCAATTGGAGACAGCCATGTATGCATATTGCAACATCTTCTTAAAAATATATTTATATTGATTTACACTTTTAACATGGATGGTTGGAGATATAAATTGATTATTCATCTTGTATTTTTTTAATTGCAGGGTACAGAAAATGTTTGTAATATATTTTATATAATGAACTTAGGACGGACACACATGAAGTATGGAATTTGACATCAAACCGGTGAGAAGATAAAGATTATTTCAAATTAAAGATCCTCGATTTCATTCTTTAGCAAAATTTTGCACTTTGGCTGGATGCTTATTTTTGCAGGTTTGATGTCATTACAAGGTTTGACGTAAATGTCACTTGATTAAAATGGACACTTGCAAGGTAGACTATTTGCATAATTTAAAGAAGGCCTCTTCTAGTTCGGATTTCAAATTATGTATCACAGTGCTCACTAAATTGACTTGTCTAAAAATAACTTGTTTGAAAGTAATGTAGAAGTGCAAATAGTTCGATTTGAAAAATTATGACATTTTTCAAATAAAACCATTTAAAACGATTTGGTTAAAACTCCAAACCATATCAAATCATTTCAATATGCAAACCAAACATATTGACGGTTTTTGCTTAACGAGTCTAGTACCACAAAACCGGTATATATTTTGGGGATTTCACATTTGAATTAGATTTTATTGCAATAATCCAAAATATTAAGTGTAGTTATCAGTACTAAACAATCCTGAAAAACTGATGGACTACAGATTGCCAAATGTACTCAGAAGCAACAAAAATAGAATCTTCAAACTCCAATTAAAACACAGATACAGATTTCGTAAAGATAAGCAAAGCCGCTATTGCCTATAAAAAACTGTAACGCCCGCATTCACATTCATCACCAACAAACTTTGTAAATCACAACCTTCCGCTTCACCATTAATTTCTCCCCATGGCTGTCTCTACAATGGCTCTTTCTTCTCCATCATTCGCCGGAAAGGCCGTGAAGCTCTCACCGTCTACCCCCGAGATTACCGGCAATGGAAGAGTCTCGATGAGGAAAACTGCCACTAAGTCAGTTTCGTCTGGTAGCCCATGGTACGGTCCTGACCGTGTTAAATACTTGGGACCATTCTCCGGTGAGTCCCCGAGCTACTTGACCGGCGAGTTCCCTGGTGACTACGGTTGGGATACTGCTGGGCTCTCAGCTGACCCAGAAACTTTCGCCAAGAACCGGGAGCTCGAGGTGATCCACTGTAGGTGGGCCATGCTTGGAGGTCTTGGATGNATACTTGGGACCATTCTCCGGTGAGCCCCCGAGCTACTTGACTGGCGAGTTCCCTGGTGACTACGGTTGGGATACTGCTGGGCTCTCAGCTGACCCAGAAACTTTCGCCAAGAACCGGGAGCTCGAGGTGATCCACTGTAGGTGGGCCATGCTTGGAGCTCTTGGATGTGTCTTCCCTGAGCTCTTGGCACGCAACGGTGTCAAATTTGGTGAGGCTGTATGGTTTAAGGCTGGATCCCAGATCTTTAGCGAAGGTGGACTTGACTATTTGGGTAATCCTAGCTTGATCCATGCTCAGAGCATCTTGGCCATCTGGGCTTGCCAAGTCATCTTGATGGGAGCTGTTGAGGGCTACCGTGTTGCTGGAGGGCCACTAGGTGAGGTAGTAGACCCACTTTACCCCGGTGGAAGTTTCGACCCGTTGGGTCTTGCTGATGACCCAGAGGCTTTCGCAGAGCTTAAGGTGAAGGAAATCAAGAACGGCAGGTTGGCCATGTTCTCCATGTTCGGATTCTTTGTTCAGGCCATTGTAACCGGAAAAGGCCCGTTAGAGAACCTTGCCGACCACCTTGCAGACCCTGTCAACAACAATGCATGGGCCTATGCCACAAACTTTGTCCCCGGAAAGTGAATTTGAGAAAAAGGAGGGTGGTACTGATTGTTTAACGTTTATGTACAATTATTGTGAATTAATGGAATACAATGTGAGTTTTGAGTGAATTGCGTTCTTTTTACAAATTTTGTGGCAATGTAATAAATTAAACAAAGTGAATTTTGTAGTCACAGATAATGGTATTGGAAGGCCTTATTTAACAAAAATGACCCCCACCCCGCTGCTCCGACTCCAACTCCAACTCCAACTCCAACAACCTGTTTCGGTATTGAAACTACCATCCGTTATTTGCTCGCTATCCATCACAGCTTATTCTGCTGGTCTTGGGCGTTTATCGAAGCACAAAGCGGCAATTTCTCACCTGATACAGTCCAGGGGCGTTTCGCCCATTTTTTGGGGCGCCGAATAAAGGTGAAACGCTGTGTTCTTAGATTATGTTTCGGTAGTCACGTTTTCTAAATCAAACTATGTTTATTTCGTTTGAATTGAATTAAGCGGAAGCGGAATGTGGCATTTACACCTTGCTAAGAATGGCGGTAACAGATAGGCGAGTTGCCATTTTGCTCCATTTATTTATTTCTTTGGTAAATTCAGCAAGAAAAGACAAATATATTTTTATGTTCCCTGATCATATCATAAAAGTGAAGATACCAAATTTTCTCTGTACTTTCATTTGATTCCATGTTCAAGTACATATTTAGTAGAGTTTCAAGAAAACGAGCAGCAAGACATTGTTGTAAAATAGGTCTCCAGCATGTTTTTTGAATTTTGTGTTGCTTTTTGTTCTCACTTTCTTGTTATTTAACAACATATTTACTTTTACTATATCTGAATTATTCAAAAAAGAAAGCATGTCTCATGACTAGCTACATTTGAGAATTTTTGAGACAGTATTCAAAACAAAAACAGATATAGGATCAGTTCTCCACAACTCTCACACGTTCTGTTTATTTCTCGTATAATTGACAGCTGACGGATGAATTTGTATTGTTTCAGACATCAGAGATTGCACACTTCAAAGCAAATATATCGAAGAGAATTACTTCTGCTGGAACAACCTTAATTGCTTCAGCACATGCATTGTGGCTGATCAGGCTTCAAGTTTTCATTACATTTCCGGTGCGATGCTTCTATATTGATCGACCAATTCTCTTACTCTTGTTCCAGATTTTGTACAATGGACCTGTAACTCGTAGTATTATACCCCCTTACGCGTAATTAAATTCTTGGATGGAGTGTGTGTTTTATTTATAGTCTTCATCATGAAGCCTGTCTATGGAGTTAGATGTGGAAAACCAGTTTTCCACATACTGTGCAATGACTTCTTTCCCTTTTCTAAGATATCGATACTTTCAGGTCTGGGGAATCCATCTTTTACGTTGAGAGCATTGCTAGATTGAGAAAACCATATTTCAATGGCTTGCTTCTTTACAAACTGCACATGGCTGATCAATTATTTGTGCAATGGCCACAACTAAAAAGCAAATATCCTCAATAATGGCTTTCTGTTTGAATTGTCGGGATCATAATTTTGAACTGAATATGCAAAGGGTGCTCACGGATCGGATCAAAGATTGAAAGCATTAATAATTAAAATATAATAAAGGTCAAATATTTCTAAACCCATTACCGAGTGGATCTAACACCGAACAATAAAAGCAAGTTTCCACCTACTTTATACAAGTCCAGAATTGACAATACATAATATGTAAATAAAATTAAAAATTTGTCAAAGATTTCATAATCTCGAACAAGTTCATTGCATTACCTATAAAATATTCAAGGTTAAAAGAGAATTGTTATGGTCCAATATTCATAGCGTCAAGGCCATTCTTATTCTTGAACTCGACCACAGCCTGATCAAAAGTGCTTCTAACATGCTGGCAGACAAGCATTAGATCCTGACATGAATCTTTTAACACTTCACTTGCTGGATCACCTGCATTGAATCAAGAAGCTGTGTATACACCAAAGCAAGACTACTAGTTCATACACATTTGTCATACGAGATTGTCAATTTGATTTAATATAGTCTTACTTATAAACAGCTAGGTATATGGTATGATCATTTTTTTTTTCAGTAGAGTTATAAAATCGAATGATTTCTTGCATTTGTCCAAGACGTATTTCCAGTTGTTTAGAACATGTACGGCAGTATGGGTTAGGATGAGAAATATGCATATATCAAACATATGGTGTAGCCTATCAGTCAAACTTGTTCAAAGCAAGACGAGATTGGGGTATAGGATTCTGATAGAAGAAAAAACAGTTAATAAAAAAAATTGAGAGCTTCACTTTATGTTGAATATAAAAGGATTGGGAAACCTTACCAGTCGTCTGGACTCTTATATTCACACGAGCATCAGAAGGATGCGGAATACTGTACCCACAAAATGTTACTCGGGGGCTGCAACATGATATAATTCTAGTATAGTGAGCAATGGGTTTTGTCTACATAATGAATTTATTGGACTTACAACAACATGAATACACAAGCCATTTTGCAAGAAATTGGCATGTAGAGATGTAGCGAAAAAAATTCAATGATGCAGCATCCGAATAACACTGAATAATCCACCCTTGACTTCCAAATTATTTAATTAACAAAAAATATGCATGCCGAAAATGGGTATTTAAATCGTGACAACATAAAATTAGATAAGTTGAAAATTTTAATAAAATGAAATGTTAAAAAAAATCAATTTTTAACAACTGGGATAACATGTAGAAATATACAATAAAGACAAATATTCGAATTTTCAAGGGTCAAGTAAAACTACAAATAATTGAAGTAGAACTAACTCTTGGTTAAGAGTGAATCTGAGAGAATTTGCTAGCGTGTGATCCTCATCCGTTAATGAAAATGTTGCTTGTGATTGATCTTGATACGACCCGTGCTCCATCAACTCTAAAAAAGAATTGCAAAATTCACAATTTTAATTTCAAATCGTCATAAAGCATCATCAAAGTCTTAAAACGCTGAATCAGATAAGAATAGGGTATTAAGGCTCAATCTTCCACACAAATCGATAAACATGTTTATAAAAATATGCGTAGATAACCAAAAACCATCTTGAAAAATTATAACTCAATTGCAATCTAACAAAATACTGACTCGGTAACTTGTCAAAACAGTTAACAAGATTAATTATCCACAATCGAAACTAGAAGAATTCTAAAAATATGAAACAAATTAAGAACAAATAAATACGTATGAAAGGAACTAGCACCAAGCGTTGGTGGGAGTCAAAATCTTTGTTTTTGGTCCTGGGTTTTGACCAATTACACTTGAGGGGCGGCTAGTTCTAAAGGCAGGAGAGAAACCATAAACTACCCCATAAAAAAAAAATCCAAGAGAGATATTGTCGAGAAAATCGTTGTGAAGGAAGCTTACCATCAGGAAACAACAAAGATAAATAAAATCGAGTGCGTAATCAATATATAAAGCCAGTTCTTACACAAATAAATCTGATATTACCTTCCAAGTTTGGTGATGAAGTAGAAATTAGTGCAACAGAAACCCTCAGCCGCTCGTCCCATCCTATTGCTCTGTCAATAACACTTAAAAACAAAGAAGACTAGCTTTTAAATGGGCTTCACATGGTTTATAAGTGGGCTTTTGAAGAGTTTTAATCCAGTGAACATTACGGCCTACCAGAATTTTAAATTTTTCACTTTAAAATTAAGATTACAAGGTTTTTTTTTTTAAATCAGATGAGACTCAAAATTTTAAATATCGATAATTATATTACATTATTGTTATAAAACTAAATTACTTTATTGCACCATATCCCATCCATCCCACTAAATTACTTTATCGCACCATATCCCATCCATCCCACCACGATTTTAAAACCCTAAATCTTTCTCATTCTTTTCGTCCTCTCTTTACCCTCTCTCTATCGATTGCTCCCTCTTCCTTTCGCTCTCTACCTTCTCTCTTCTAGCAATACTCTATCTATCTCCCTCTCCCGATTTCACTGCTAATGTTCACAACATATTTCTCATCATATCCCTATTTAAAATACATTATGTTCTCAATAATATCCATCAAACACCCTCTAACAATATAAATATTTCCCCTTTTGTGTCATTTGAGGGTAATGCTAATACATCGATCACAATCACAAATTGTATATTCTCTCCTTTTTAGTTTGATCTTTTGTTGCTAAAGTTAGATGTTTGATCTTAATCTTTAGTTTAGTTTTTGTTGATCGTTCCTTATTGTGTAACTTCGTCCATATATCATCGGTGCCAAAGCATATTTGTCCAGTGTAATCTAGCTTCTCCCACGTTCAAATTCGAGATATTATCGACCAATAATTTGTCTGCACATATTAAAATTAGCTTGCGTGGACACGAATGAATCTCGTATCTGTTGTCCATGTCAACAGTATAAAAAATGGGTCAACATGAACTCCATACATACTTTCAGAATTTCAACAGAATGATAAGTTTCAAAATTATAATTACATAATGTAGATAACAACATATCTTAAATTTTAAAGTGAAATGGAATGCTCTAAAAAAAGGAAAAAAAAAACTAAAAAGAAATAAAAGAAATAATAAAGCGCACATAGTCCCTCTTTAAGTGATCAACTGTTTCAAACTTACTCTCAAATAGTGATGTTTAGACGTCACCTAGATGCTCATTTTAGAACATTGATAAATAGCAGTAGCAGTAGCAGTAGCAGTAGTATTTCGAGGTTTCTTATATAACTATTGATCATTAGTTTGTTAAATTGAAATTGCCTTAAAAAGTCTCTAAACTTACCTCTAGAAATTTATAATAATTGCAGCTACCGTCCTCAAATTTGATCCATTTTACACTTCTATCCCCAACTTTTCATTTTCTACTCAAATGCTATTAAGTTGTCACATGCACCTTACATGATAGAAAGTTTGTGCACTATTTAAGCTTTAATTAACACGGGGTTTTCAACTTAGATTTTAATAAATTTTACAATATTATAAATTCTGACAATGTACCAATTAACGTCATCTGTGTTTATGGTGAAATTTAACAATGATAAATAAGACATTAGGTTAATATTTTTAGTTGATTGACTATTAATATAATCACGAGAAACTTAAGTGATTATTCGTAAGAAAATTACTTCAAAAATAATTTTAAATTTTTTACAAATTTCAACGATGGTTGTTGAAATTAATCCAATTAAATCGATCAATATTATATAATTAAGAAATGTAATTGTCTTTGTATGAAATTGATTTTATGAAAAATGATCTTTTAAAAATTGTTTGGTTAAAATGTATGAAAATGTTATTGAAAAATGAGGGCAAGGAAAAAATAATTTTAAAAATGGAACAATACATAAATAAGGTATTTAAGTATCACCATTTCAAAATTAAGGATAAATGTTTTATATTTCAAAAATCGGACTTTCATTAAAATACATTTATAATTTAATTAATTAATTATATATTTTATTAATAAATATATAAATGTCATATATCTATGCAATTTGGTCACAATTCAAAAATTTTATAGTTCACAATTCGTTCATCGGTCACAAATTTAAAAGTCATAATTTGTTCGGCGGTCACAAATCACAAAATTTATAAGTCACAAGGCTTATTTTATGGTCCCAAAACATCAAATTATATGTCACATATACTTTTATTGGTCACAACTCGATTGTAAGTTAATAAAATGTGAGTCACAGTCACAATTTTTAGGTCGCACATTATTAATTTATCAAAAATCAACCAATTATTGGTCACAATCAACCAAATAATTGGTCACAAACACCCACGTCCATTTCAGCCCACCCACGACCATCGTCACGACACCGCACACACCCAACCGCATGTACC
>CAIGRP010116419.1:0-20560 GCA_903798385.1 Fraxinus cuspidata
TTCCTTTTTTAAAAATAAAATCAACAAAAGAAGATATTGAATTGTAGTCCGATAAAGACTTAGATTATATAAGATTTAAGTTATCTATTATTTGTAATTATGATTTTGAAACTTATCTTTATGTTGGAATTATTAAGTAAATACAATATTTTATGATTTTAAATGTTTGGTATGTATTATTTAATTTATTTGAATTATTGATTTTTTTTACAATGATTAAAAATTTAAAATAAAAAACGTTTTTTTACGCCTAAGTTTCGCCTAGGCTTGTAAAGCTTGAAACTTGACCTCCGCGCCTAATCACACTTTACGCTTTTTAGAACACTGGTTTATAGAGATGTGGACGAAAATAACATTTCCTCATTTATTTTTTCAAAAATACAATTTATATTTAAAAATAATAAAATATGATTCACAATTATTTATTTGGATTTAATTTTATAAACATAAAAATCATATCAAGAGCCGATTTTCATTGAGAACCGAGCAATACGAGAAGTATTTTGGAATTATTAAGTAAATACAATATTTTATGATTTTAAATGTTTGGTATGTATTATTTAATTTATTTGAATTATTGATTTTTTTTACAATGATTAAAAATTAAAAATAAAAAACGTGTTTTTACGCCTAAGTTTCGCCTAGGCTTGTAAAGCTTGAAACTTGACCTCCGCGCCTAATCACACTTTACGCTTTTTAGAACACTGGTTTATAGAGATGTGGACGAAAATAACATATCCTCATTTATTTTTTCAAAAATACAATTTATATTTAAAAATAATAAAATATGATTCACAATTATTTATTTGGATTTAATTTTATAAACATAAAAATCATATCAAGAGCCGATTTTCATTGAGAGCCGAGCAATACGAGAAGTATTTTGGGCGAATCTCCCAGGCAGAGTCCAAGCAAGAGCCAACGCTTCTCTTCACACCAATAATAAAAATTATAAAACACAAGCACGAGTCAGAATTCACTGGCCCCTATCCTCCAATAGAAAAAAAGGCAAACCCACGAATCCGCAGCTTGTTTGGTCTTTTTTCATCGTCCCTTATGCAAGCAAAGTTGAAATCGACCATTGACCCTGAGATCTAGAGCTCAACACCCTCCATTTTCAATTCATTTCGTTGACAAATATCCAAGAAACCCATATCCATCCTTTATATCAATTCTTCTGTAAGTCTCTTCTCTTCTAATATTAATTTAAATGTGTATCTAGGTATAGAGCATTCATATAAATGGATAGTAATTATTCAGCTATTCCTAAACATCAGTATGTTGAATTACAAGCGAAAGATGGATTTGGATCAAAAAATTCATCTTCGAGATTGATTTCTCCTGTTAACGAAAATGGGCATCTAAATCCAAACAATGCTCATGATTTGGACGTTGAAGATGGTGTTGATTTTGATGATTTGCCCCTTATTTTTGCTAAAAGAGAATCTGGATCTGGGATTTATGGTGCTGTTTTTAATCTCACCACCAGTATAATTGGGGCAGGCATCATGGCCTTGCCTGCCACAATGAAGGTTTTGGGCTTGGTTTTAGGTGTAATTTTAATATTCTTGATGGGTATTTTGTCAGAGCTAAGTGTTGAGTTGCTCGTTCGATTTTCGGTCCAATGTAATGCTTCGTCGTATGGGGAGGTTGTTCAGGCTGCATTGGGGAGGACAGCTAGGATTATATCAGAAATTTGCATAATTGTGAATAATGCTGGTGTATTGGTCGTGTATTTGATCATAATTGGGGATGTTATGTCTGGGTCGATCCGTCATGTTGGGGTTTTCGATCAATGGTTGGGTCATGGCATGTGGGATCATAGGAAGCTGGTGATCATGGTCGTGATGGTGCTTTTTCTTGCACCACTCTGTGCTTTGGACAAGATTGATTCATTGAGCATGACATCGGCTGCTTCTGTAGCACTGGCAGTGCTGTTTGTTTTTGTTGTATTTGTAATAGCCATTATTAAGCTTGTTGAAGGGAAAATTGAGGTTCCGAGGATGGCACCGGATTTTGGGTCCAAGCAGGCTATTTTGGATTTGCTAGTGGTGATTCCTATAATGTCAAATGCTTATGTTTGTCACTTTAATGTTCAGCCTATTTATAATGAGCTTGAAGGACGGTCACCTCACAAAATGTACCGAGTGGGGAGGATGACAACTATTATTTGCGTTTTGGTGTATGCTTCGACTGCCATAGCTGGGTATTTACTCTTTGGAAAGGATACTGAATCTGATGTGCTAACTAATTTTGATAAGGATCTTGGGATTCGTTTCGGCACAGCTTTAAACTACATTGTCCGAATTGGATATGTTTTTCATTTGGTTCTTGTGTTTCCTGTTATACATTTCTCCTTGCGACAAACAGTGGATACCTTGCTCTTTGAAGGACTCAATCCCCTCACAGAGAGCAAGAAAAGGTGTATGGTCTTAACTGTGGTGCTCTTAGGACTTGTATACCTGGGCTCCACTATGATCCCCAACATTTGGACAGCATTTAAGTTTACAGGAGCGACCACAGCTGTTTCCTTGGGGTTCACATTCCCATCTCTCATAGCATTAAGATTAAGCAAAGAAGGGAACGGATTGAGCCATGGTGAGAGGTTCTTGTCTTGTTTGATGTTGACATTAGCAATCATTGTTAGCCTCGTTGGAGTGATTGGCAATATATATAGCATCCAAAGCCAGTCTGAATGACCATCTGTACTTTTAGGATTTGTTATGTAAGGACAAAACTGGGTGGGGTAATGTAATGATGCAGAACATTTAGAAGTTTCATTGTCGTCTTTGATTACTACCATAATATTTAGCACTAGTGAGGCTATGTGTACCATAATTGTGCCAACTTGTGGTGATTCTTGTCAGCTAGTAGGGAAAAAAACAGAGAGTTTTGGGATATTTTAGATTATATTTTCTATACGGGCCTGCCACAGTTTTCCTTTTGGCTTTCAGAGACTGGTTATCTTGGAATGGTGCTAATTGAAAAATTAGGCTCCACCGAAAGTAAGTTTTATTTTACTGATTCATGTAAAAGTTACAGAAATTGATACATTCTGTTCTCTGAAATTTTGGTTTTAAGTTCAAAAGTAATTGAGAGTTTTTTCTTCTCTCCTTCTAGAGTTACAAAATTTATTTTCTAATACTGAAATTATAATGCTATTTAAATACATTTTTATGTGTTTATTCTAGTTATGTAGGCATGAGTGGGGACTTGGATCACCTCTATTTTAGTATATTTGTCATTTTCATCCATAATTCTGCTACTGATGCAGTGTAATTATTTAACCTTTTTAGTTTCCTTGAACATTTTTCCCAAGAGCTTATTGATTACACTGATATGGCTTTTATGTAAAAAGAAATGGAAAAAAACTTAGGAAACTTGTATATCAAAGAATCACCATTCTAGAAATGTGAATCTCGTATAAGCAAAGGTGAATTCTATCAATTGTATGTGATTCATTGGACAATGGTTCTTTTTCTCATTTTCAGCATCAACAGATTGCTGCTGAGTTGGAAAAAGTTACTTCTGGTCTCAGGTTTAATGTATTTTAAAATACAAAAATTAATATCTCTGTCCCTTATTTTTTGTATTGATTCCTCTATGAATTCTCTTCAACTAGATTTTGTTTGTGTGTGTTGTTGGGGGGGGGGGGGGGGGGGGGGGGGGGGAGGAGAAGGGTCGACGTTACTTTACGTTAAGTTACATTACTTATGTATTATTAATTTCTATACATTGTTATATATTTTTGTATTGTGACATTTTTAATAGGAGAATGATTGGACCCGACCAAAAGTTTATTTGACGTATGGGGTCCAAACAANGGGGTGTACTTGCTAGGATATGATCAGTGAAATTATGGCAAGGCAGTTTTGCCTATGATAGCATAGAATGACCTGCTTCCTTGCCTTCAGATTATTTACCATAGAACAAGAGATCCATAGATGCAAATATTTTTCCGTAGATGAGATTGGTAGGAGTTTCAATTGTAAGTTAGAACTTTCAAGGACTACTTTAAAATCTTAAAGTTCTATGCTAAGTAGAACTAAGATGGAGCCCATGGATTTCCCTTTAGTAATAGTAGCAATAGGGATAATAGTTAAGCATCAGTGATGGAAATATATCTCAGATAACTACAGGTTCCCTTCTGCATTGTCCTGAAGAATGATTGTTTTAAGTTATTTAGATTCTACTATTAGTTAGGAGGGCCTGAAAAGGATCTTATGCATAAAAATTAGAATGGGTGAAATGAAATGAAAAAGAGCTACAATGGTTCTATCTAATAGGAAGATTCCTTTAAGTTTAAAAATTTAATTCTGCAGAACGACTATTAGACATGTTATGCTTTGTGGTACCGGGTGTCGAGTTGTTAAAGGGTAAATATCCACAAGCTGACTGTGTGGGAAATAAGGATGTTAAGAAGTAGATGTAGCAACACTAGAACGAATAACACAATAAAAGAAAAACATGCCAACACGCGAAAGTGGTGCCAATGAATATAAATTAAGGGAATGATAAATTAGGGAGTTAGGGGTTGTCTTGCTTAGACCTAAGTAAGCTCTCATTATGCAATCTCAGCTGTTAGATTAGAAGATTGATCAACGTGATTTAGAAGATCAAGAATTAGCGGGGATCTGGATGGAATGAATAAAAAGGATTCATGTTATTGTATAAACAAGTAGTAGCCGAAAAATCAAGTTACTCTACGGGATGATGTGCATGTGGCATATAAAGAATTCCACAAAATCTCAATCTTGCTTTTTTCATTTGAATCATATTATAGATGGAAACTAATTGGTCACTCATCTGGATCTTATGCTCTTCCCCTTAGTTCATGATTGGGAAACTGATTTTGTCTAGGTCACGTGTTAGCATGTTATCTGCGTCTTGTGCTTTGCTCATGTTTTCACTGCACCCACAATCCCAAATTTTTCCGTTCTTTGCAAACTCTAACCAATTTAGTTTGTATTACTCACAGTCTTTCATTTTGTTATAGCACAAGGACAATTGGACAAGTCTATCCATTTGACCGTTAATTGACTCCATATATATATATATTTTTTTTGGACCGTCATCGAACCACACATAAACCACGGAACAGCTCGGGTCCTTTCCAGTATTGGCCGCCAGTACCTAGCTACGCTTCTGTATATATGTGAGTGTGGCGGTGGATAAGGGTGGGAAGAATCTTTGAAAGAATCAATTAATGATCCACTCCCCCCACCACACCAAGTTAATTATACAAAAGTGGAAGCCTTGGAAAATGATTCCAAAACCCTAGACTTCCATGATTCTATTTTAAATCAAGAATCATTTATGTTGCAGGAATCTCGGTGGAAGGGTTTGATGAAGAGAAGGAGAATGAATTATGTTAAGTCCTAATTGTAATTGGCTATATCTGTATTCAAAATCATGGTTATTTGAGTCGTAATTAAAGTTAAAAGAGTCAAGGTTGATAGTCCTAAAAGAAGTCGAAAACTTTCAAGAAGATCAAGAAATGGGATTACGATCATGAGATCGATTCGCAATTTTAAAGCTAGTTTTCAATCATATTCAACCTCAAACACTACCTATTATGCATACACATGCCATATCTCGTCCCAAGGTGTGATTGAACATTATTTTCACACAAACAAACATTCTTTAAAAATCAAACACATATTCTAAAAGATTTCTTG
Organism: Fraxinus cuspidata; assembly: GCA_903798385.1. Classification (NCBI taxonomy): domain Eukaryota; kingdom Viridiplantae; phylum Streptophyta; class Magnoliopsida; order Lamiales; family Oleaceae; genus Fraxinus; species Fraxinus cuspidata. The sequence continues at coordinate 5,679 of CAIGRP010116419.1, forward strand.
ATTCAACCCCATGATTATAATTTCATATATTTTTTTCAAATATTCTTTGTTGTTGGTTGAGCCTTATATTTAGTCAAGAGAGTATCCTTTGAAGATCAATTACATATTCCAATATTATCTTTCCTTAGCCACAAATCAAAATACAGAAAGATTTAAAGATCAAATATCAACAACCACCTTACTTAGGTACAAGCGTTCAAAGTTCTGAATTTTGGAGAAGAGGTGATTGGGGTTCCAGCACTTTGGAACGAGTTCGTCCTGGTGATCCAATGAAGAGAAAAATAGTCTAGAGTCCTGAAAAGTGTGAGTCACAATCTAAGAGATTTTTCAGTAATTTACAAGTTGCACGGTCACATTCACCTAAGGTTTAGTAGTGTCTAGACCAATTGTAAGTTAATTTTTCTTATTGGATCTTTGGCAAGGTTTGCCCGGAGGTTTTTGATTCATGTCAAGAATTTTTCAAGAGATTTTCCTCTGTGATCATACATGATGTTATTTATGTTAGATGACATTGCACTATATATCATTTTTTGGCTTTGCATTTTCAAAAATGTCATATTTTCAAAATCTTTGCAATATTGTCATTTTTGGACATTTCTGCCCCTATAGAGAATTTTAATACCCTACACATCCTTAGGTTGACAACTTGAAAAAGTTGTACAAAAAGTGGAAAAATTTAGGCAACTAATCACCTCACAATTGTACTTGAGAATTTTGGAAAAAAAAAATTGAAAAACCTAAAACCATTACAAGAAACGTATAATTTTATATTAAATGAGAATTAATTTTATTCAAAATCAAAGCCTAAAATCAATTACATTATTCTTAGCCTTTAACGCTCACTGATTCATGCCTCTCTAATCGCCTTGTCTCATCCTCACTACTAGTTGTAACCATCATAAAATCCACCTTACCGTCGATGAACTCTCGGTCATCGCACTTCCAGCAACGACTTGTGCATATACCTGGTATTGTACAAAGATAAATTGATAGTGGATTGGGATTAGGGTTTAATCTCTAACTTCTTATAGCTATCTAGAATTTAGTAGTCGAGAGTGTAGCTATAACTTTGGAAGTTTTTTTTTTTTTTTTCTGTAGAGGTTAGATCACGACTTTCAGTTTATTTTCTTGATTCTTATGCTGTAAATTGTTTGTAAGGAGGTTTTACTAAAATATCAAATGGGACCCACAATATTCTTGGAAAATTGCATAATTTTTTTTTTTTACTTTGAAATTAGTTTAGCATTTCTCGTCTTTTTGTTCTACCAAATCCGTTGTCCTCTTGAGAGGATTCATAGTCTCATCTAAGGTGAGCCAATTTTTCAAATATAATTTGTTGTGTTGCAAATAATTACGCTATTTCAAATTCATTCAAAATCATTTAGTTAAAAATTTTGAGTTAATTTTATGTTTTAGGAATTTTGAAAAAGGAATCCGAAAATGGTTAATGGAGTGGAATGTGATAAATCTCTGCAGTCCATTTGTTAAAAGCGTGGTTCACTTTAGCTGCTCGATCAATTACATCTTTCTGATAAAAATACAAATTTATTTTGCTGTTAGCTAAATAATTAGTAAATTCTGGGTCCACTTTAGTATGATTGTTTCTATAGTGCATTTCTATTTTATTTTTCGGTAATTGATTATGTGGAAGTAATTCTTTTAATTTCAATTTGTTATTTTTGGTTTGGACAATGAAAGCTTCAAATAAAGACCATTTATTTGAAAATACGAGACGGTACAGAAGGTAATCAATCTTTGCTCTGTTTTCCATTTTCTTTATTTGTTTGAAAGATGAAAAATTCATGTTCACTATCAGCAAGAATATAGGAATTCCATCTACAACAATCAGTGAAGTCACAAATATTTATCAATATCTTGTTGTCAACCTACCTCTTACTTGCATATTGTTCTAGTTTTTTCTCAATCAAATGTATGATATGTGCAAAATTTTTATAAAAAGGTGACTGAAATTTGAATCTAAATCTTTTGCCTAGTTATAATACCTGGTTGTAGTACCATGTTAACTAAAGATGTCAAAGAGGAGCTAAAGATATCTTCAAATTCATGCATTGCAAGAAACTGGAGTAGATTGTTATTCGTGGCTTGTTATTTGGTTGGTGTTCTAATCTTCATTGTTCCATATATCCGTTTGATTTATTGAGAATTAATTGTTAAGTTCCAATGGAACTATTAGTTTCATTTGTAATTATTGAATGAAATCAGGATTCGAGTAAACGGCTCTAGTTTAGTTCTATGACACAAGGGCATAGTCAACACTTATACTTTCCACGGGACCTTTATTTCCTTTACAAGTGTAGTTCTCGTTTTTACCACCTTTCTTTTCGAGATTTTAGGAAGATATAACTATCACTGCAATATGTCTTATATTCTTTACTTTCATTTATGCTTCATATAAATTTGTGAGCATCACTGGATTATTTTCATGTGTTCGATAAAGATTCAACTATTCCCTCCCCTCATTATTATTCTTCATGTTCTTTTTATGTTAAATTTTTTGCCTTGCACGTGAGATTGTTGATTTCCACAACTTATTTATATCGACATATCTCATTGTATTGTCATCTATGTTAAAATATTTGAAGTCATCTGTTTAATTTGTCAAAATGAAAGTCTCTTTTCATGTGTTCGATAGAGATTCAACTATTCCCTCCCTTCTCTATTATTCTTCATGTTCTCTTTTATGTTAACTTCCTTGCCCTGCATGTGAGATTATTGATTTCCACAACTTATGTACTTCGATATATCTAATTGTATTGTCACCTATGTTAAAATGTTTGAAGTCATTTGTTTAATTAGTCAAAATGAAAGTCTCGACAATTATGAATTCTTGACATACGACCGTCCATATTATGTGACTTATCTGTCGTTATGAACTGCCGTTCCCAACAGTTTGTCTCGGTTATTCTCGACAGATGACTAGATATCGACATATGAGTTGAGTCATTTGTCAATATGGATTGTCGTTTTCGACAGTTAAATGCAGTACTTTTCAACATATGACAACTTCTTGATAGATCAGTTTGCCAGTCATCTGTCCACATGTCCAACTTTGGTTCAGCTGAAAATTACACTTGTGTGTTTTTTCACTTTCTTACACATGCATCACATTAAAATGTACGAATTATTATGATTTAATCTTTTTTTCTTTGTTGTACCTTATTCTTGCAGAAGAATTTTGAAATCCTCGTTCCTGAAAACGCATGTTTGCGCGCCCATATCTCTCAAAGGAGCAATTTTAGTAGCTGAAAATTGTATTGGAGAATTTTGATGCTCGACAGCGAGAAGATTTCGGCAACTCATGCTTGGGTTTTTGGCTTATGTACCTGACACACAATTCTCGGCCCAATTAATTTAATAACTAGTGTTCAGATCCATTCAAACTGATAAGACAAAAGAATTGTGGTTCAATGTACAAGGGCACCTAACAAGGTTCGGACTGCAAGAGTATGCGGTCGTGATGAGATTATAATGTGGGCTCGCCCTGGAAAACGATGAGTTTACTAAAGTCATGGAAAAATGAGACTCAAGGACAAATACTTCAAATCCATGGATAAGACTTCATGTACCCAATTGTTAAAAGGCTTTTCTCCGACCATAGACCTTGCTTTAATTGTTGAAAGAGTATTCAATGCATTGGATGATAATGTAGGTATTGATATCGACACGTTGTCAATTGTCGTCAACCCGAGCACATTATTTTACTACTCTTAGGGTAAAGTGGGGGAACAATCGTCTGTTGAGGGGATTTAGAGATAGTTGGATAAGGAAATTTCGTGAGGCTAAAGCAAAGCAAGAGAAGAAGATCACTTATACAATTCACAGATTTTCCATTGCCATGCATGTATGAATAATTATTTTTGAAAATGTACTCATTATTCTTCCAATAGATATATTGTCATGTGGATGGAAACTCTTTAACAAGTGTATTCTTTCCAATAGATATGGGCGTTTGAGGCGGTTCTTAAAATTGGTGAAAGGTTTGGTAATCAATCGTCAAGCTTCTTAGGTGTTGGGTGCATTATCATTTGTACGTTTCGATGAACATCCACCGCGACAAACGAAAGATTTTGGAAATTTGTATCCCTCCCCATGTTATCAAATGGAGCCTTGGTTTTCAAAATAGTAACGCGTATAGCAGTTTTCTTATGAACTGATATGTACCAATTTAAGTCTTTATCTTCATGTATTTCAGCCGAATGTATATTAATGTTCGGGACTTTGAACTTCAATTCGATTTGAGTACGATGATCAAGAATACCAAATTTGTATTTCAACCGTAACATAAGTCCACCTAGAGTGATACTTGTCGGAACTACAATAAAAGTGGTTTTGTCCCCTCTCCACTTCCATTCGTCATTCACATAAACAAACTTTTCCTTATGCGACACGATGAATCTCAAATGATTACTCATACCTAAAAAATTTAGATTGCAATGGTGAGAATTTTGCACAATCAATATATCGACAATTAATAGCATGAAAGTGACATATTCAAAATTAAATCCATACAATTGCAAAATGTCAAACCGCCAGTTGAAATGTCTATCCCAACGGTTTCCAAGTATCGAATTCGACAGTTGAAATGTCTATTCCGATAGTTTCGAAATATTGAGTTCAATGGTTGAAAAGTCTAGCCTGATGGTTTCTAAATGTCGAATTCGACGCTGAACTATCAAAAATGACGAGAAGCATATATGTGGGTGATTGGAACAAATTCATCACATTAAGTGTCTTCATCAATATTGTACTGTCGAATGACAGAATCTTCTTCCCAAATAATTTCCACGGTAAATCATTAAAGAGTTTTTCAAAACATTTATTGGGTTTGATTGAAAAAATTGTCAAAATATTAATGGTTATAATTAATTCTCAACTATAATATGACAATATCCTCTCAATAAATAACTCAATGTTTCATTAAATATGAAATCCTTCACAACATTTTGTAGAGGACATTAGTATATTTACTTCAAAAGATTTGAAAAACCAAACAAATCAAAACAAATCAATGAATAATAATTTTTAAAATTTCGAATAAATATGACCATTTACATTAATTTTTCAAAAGTAGTATATTATAACATAAAAATATAAAAACTTTGTAATATGCTAACCTCTCATAATGGATGTTGAATCCAATAGTAATGTTTTCTTGATGAATGAATGAAGAAGATGGTTAGAAAGTTAGAGTTTATTAATATTAGGGTCCGTTTGATTGGAAAATGTGGAAAAACTTTCCAATTCCATGTAAGTTGGAAAATAAAACCTAAGGAGATGTTCTCTTTGTGTTTCAGTTTTGTGTTTTTAGTTTGAATTCATTTTGAGTTTTGTCTTTTGAATGTCCATTTTGAGATTGTTGAAAACGTGTACTTTTTACCATTTTAAAAAATTGTTTTGAAAAATAAAAAATCTCAAAATGTATTTATTTTCTCCCTAAATTTTCTTACTCGCCTGTCTCTCTTTTCTTCCCTCCTCTCCGTTACCTTTCGGAACCCCATCCTCTGGCCACCATTTTCATCGCGGACCACCATCGATCGATAGCCCACCTCCGGGCAACTCAGAAATAGCCCTCAATTTAGTCCAAACGACAATTAATCGAAATGAGGGTTGCGATCCTGTTCCGCGCAATTCGAAGAAATCTGTGTTTCCGACGACGTCCGTTCAACCCATGGTCCCAGACTACATGGGTCACCTTCCTCTCCCTCTGGCGCACCTAACCCAACCATGGGTCAAGCCTAATTTCAACCACAACTCGGTGATTTTATGGGTGAACTTAAGGTTGAAAACTGAAAATTTGTGGCGGTGGTAACTGTGGTTGGTGTTGATGATGTTGGTGGCACTGTGTGGTGGCGGTTTTTGTGGTGGTAGCTGTGGTTGGTGATCTGACGATTGTGTGGTGGCTGTGGTAGTGGTTCTGGCGAGGGTGGTGTTGGTGTTGGTTGTGGTGATGTTATGCCTGTGGTGGTGGTTTCGACGATAGTGGTGGTGGGGTGATGTTGGGGCAGCGGTAGCGGCAATTGGTGATGTTTTGCAGGCGGCAATGATAGTGGTTGGGGGTGATAGTAACTGAAAACAACGAAAACGCGTTTTGAAAATTTTGCTCAATTTGTAACTGAAAACACCCAAAACGACAAATTTGTCGTTTTGGATTTTCTTTATAAATTTTAAACTTGTTTTCAAAAGCATGTTTTCGAAAATAGAAAAGAGAATGCGTTTTCACTNNNTTGGGTTCCGATGGTGCAGTGGTGGTTGCGGTAGTTTGGGTGGTTGGGTACGACGATGGTTGGTGGTGGTTGAGTACAACGAAAACGCGTTTTGAAAATTTTGCTCAATTTGTAACTGAAAACACCCAAAACGACAAATTTGTCGTTTTGGATTTTCTTTATAAATTTTAAACTTGTTTTCAAAAGCATGTTTTCGAAAATAGAAAAGAGAATGCGTTTTCACTATTTTGAAAAATCGAAAACAAAAAACGACTTGAAAACAGCAAAGAAAACATGCCTAAATATCCTATATAAAAATGCATTTTCCATGAAATTGACAAAAAATAAACTTAAAGTGGTTGTACCTTGAAATTTGAATTACATTACCACTTTCGTTTCAAATAGCCAAGTAGAAATTGAATTCGTCGGATGATGCAGTGGTGGTTGCGGTAGTTTGGGTGGTTGGGTACGACGATGGTTGGTGGTGGTTGAGTACAACGAAAACGCGTTTTGAAAATTTTGCTCAATTTGTAACTGAAAACACCCAAAACGACAAATTTGTCGTTTTGGGTTTTCTTTATAAATTTTAAACTTGTTTTCAAAAGCATGTTTTCGAAAATAGAAAAGAGAATGCGTTTTCACTGTTTTGGAAAATCGAAAACAGAAAACGACTTGAAAACAGCAAAGAAAACATGCCTAAATATCCTATATGAAAATGCATTTTCCATGAAATTGACAAAAAATAAACTTAAAGTGGTTGTACCTTGAAATTTGAACTACATTACCACTTTCGTATCAAACAGCCAAAGTAGAAATTGAATTCGTCGGATGTGACATTTTTCATGGAATTTAAATCAATCAAACGGGCCTTTAGAAGAAAATTGTTTATGCTCACTTTCCAAAATCTATTTTCTTTTTCTTTCTTTTTTTTATAAAATTAATATTACCCAATATGATATACATATATCAAATGTTTATAGTATAAAAATTAAATCATCACATCATAGCATTAATAACATTCAAGTCAAGCATTAATGAACATTAAATGCTCTTAAAAAAGTGTCATTGAGGATAAATTAGACATTTCACACAAAAGTGACATTTTTAGCACCATTAGTAAAAATGATAAATTTTGTTGTACTTTTCAAATAAAGTGACATTTATGAAAAATTCCATTTATTTTGTTGATTTTGATTTATACGTTTATGTTATTGATACTTACTTTTAATTAGATTATTAATCTTAATCATCTAGAGACAATAAATAAGTGACTTGTTGTTTGTTATTTTTTTAATTTTGTATATTTGAGTCTAAATATTTCCCAACAAATTAGAGAATAAAAAACGGAAGGAAGTAAATTTTGGGGTTAACAAAACTAAAAGGGCTTTCAAGTTTGATGACGGCACAACAGTCTGGTTTGTTGATGAGGAAAATGGATTAGAGAATCATAAAGAGAAATAAGTGAATTTTGGAATTGAAGTGTGGATGCTAATAGCGGTGCCGGCGGTAACAGGTGGGTGGCGGGGATAGGTTTTTCTATTTTAGGGGGTAGGGGATGGATGGGGTAGGAAGAAGAAGAAATTTTTAATTTATTTTTCTGTTCATTTATTTTTATTTAATATGTTAATTATTTTATGTTAGAAAATTGTAAAATGATCACTTTGGCTTTTGTAAATTTGGTCAAATAGTCAAATGAATGAAATCATTTGTCCTTTTGTTGTTACAAAAAAGGTTTGAAATTGTGAATAACAAACTAGGGCAACTTACGAAAATGCCCTAAAATAAAGGATTTTTTGAAAAATCACAAGTGTCAAAAAGTGACATACAATGTCACTTAAAAAGTGACAATTTTTCAAAAAAAAGTAACAAATAATAAAAAAGTGATATAAATTTTAAAAAAAAGCAACAAAAAAGTGACGAACAAGTAAAAGGTGACAAAAAAAAAATAAATAAATAAAAATCAATAAAAAAGTGACAAACAGGTAAAAAGTATCCAAATTCCACCACTCTCACCAACTTTTTGCTAACCCACCACCGTCTTCCCCAAGGCAAAGCAGACACGCTGCCCGCTCCAATTAACTATCGCACACCTAGCCGACCAAAACCAAATCTACCGCCCACTACTATAAGCAATTCATTATTCATGATAGGCTCGGGCATTGGGATTTTCAAAATTTGAACATAAAAACTTGACAACTCTGACGCCATTGAAAATGAAACTTTTAGAAAATAGAAATTCAGATCTTTACTAAAGGATTGCATATTTACATTTACACATGATTCGGTTGAAGTAATCATTAGCTTTAATGTAAAAATTAGAAATATACTACAAATAGATGAAGAAGGACAAGAGAAGCATCATAGTCCAACAAATATCATGTATGTCAAATAGATTGCAATTAGATGAAGAAGAAACCGGCTACTAAAAGCAGGTCGTTGGGAGAATTTGGGATTTTATTTTAGTTTACTACTTAATTAATACGGGTTTATGTGATGTTTAATTACTTTAATGCAATCTAATTGGGTCACTTTTTAGAGCATTGGGCTTAATTTCCCCTATAAACTAAAGATTTGGATAAAATCTACAACGAATAGAAAAGTTTGGGACTGTGACTGTAATTCTCCCTATATATTATTATGCTTTGTTATTTAGTAGGTCAATGTTGGTATTAAGGCATGAGTTTCATCTTAAAAGGTCGTGATACTACAAAAAATCGTACATATTGACTTTCGAGCTGACGACTGAGAATGAGCACGAACGTAATCTTTCGATACCTGAAACAAAGATATCGATGTGTGTCATCGTCGCCCCTCCGATACTTAAGTTAGAGAGAGAATTTGCGAAAGGATATGTGCTGAAAATTATTTAAAAAACGTACCTTGATAATGAATTGGAATGATGTATTTATAGAGGTAGGTAGTGCATTCCTAGTAAGATTACAATGTTGAGATCCCAAGGAGTTCTAACATGATTGTAAGTTGCAACTTAATTGGTTTTGTATCACCCATGTGCTTGGATAAAGATGAGAATTTGATGTTAGAATCCTTTCAGAATGAGGTAACATATTAACATCAGGACTCTATTTCTCTTAGGTTTGGATAACCATTGACACGAGGGAGAGTCCTAATGAGTCAAGGAATCTCGAGGAAGACCTAGTGGACCGAGGAGAGATAATCTCGAGGAGACATGGCCGAGGAGATTGCGAGGTGTTGAGGCTAGATTGGAGAAATCCTCATCGAGCACCATGCTCGAGCTTCCACCAATATTAGGATCATCAGTGGCCCCCGTGCATCTATACCAAAGCCTCGTGCTCGGGATTCTGGGATTTGATGCATATGGTAATCATAACAAGAATGACAAACCTCGAGAATAGACTGAGCAGCCTTGGAAATGAGACCGACCAGCCTTTGAAAATGGATGCTGTTTAGCCTTGGATTGAACAACCTTCGAAGTTGGATTGATTAGCTTTGGAAAGGGGCTGATCAGCCTCGGGAATAGGGGGTTGTTTAGCCTTTGAAATTTGACTGAGCAGCCTTGGAAATGGACTGGTCAGCCTTTGAAAAGAGGGGTTGTTCAGCCTTTGAGATTGGATTGAATAGCCTTGAAAATGGGCTGATTAGCCTTCGAAGTTGGAATAATCAGCCTTGGAAACGGGCTGATCAGCCTCGGGAATAGGGGCTGTTCAGCCTTCGAAATTTGACTGAGCAACCTTGGAAAAGGGATGACCATCCTTCGAAGTTGGACTGAACAATCTTGGAAATGAGACTGATCAGCCTTTGAAAAGGGGGGATGTTTAGCCTTTGAGATTGGATTGAACATCTTTGAAAATGAGCTATTAGCCTTTGAAGTTGGAATGATCAGCCTTGGAAAAGGGCTGATCAGCCTCGGGAATAGGGGGCTGTTCAGCCTTTGAAATTTGATTGAGTAACCTTGGAAATGGGATGAGCTACCTCATAAATAGGGAGCTGTTCAGCCTTTTAAAGGGCGCTAACTAGCCTAGGGTGCATGGTAATGTGCCACGTGGCTTCGATATTTGTTTCCATGGGATGATGGATGTCTATCACGTGGCAAGATGGAAGGATGGATTGAGAGACCTTTGGTCTCTCTAAAAATCCTATAAATATCCTCCCTGCCCCACCCCATTTGTCACCTTTCTCCTTCTCAAACCTCATCAGACAACCTTAGGCTTTGTGTTTATTTAATGTAAGACCTCGAGACTTGTAGATAACTTTAAGTTTGCATCCTCTTAGATATGTCTTCGGATAGTTCGTCGGCCTCGAGTTAAACGCCCGAGGATGCTGGTCGTTCCATAATACCTATGGCTGTTCCATTAGATAATAGGCCGATATCCTGATCTTAGAGGTCGATATAAAGAGCACGAGGTTATATCTATAGCGAGGAAATTTGGGATAATGTAGGGGTGCGATATTAGGACTCCCAGGCCCAATGATATAGCGTACTTAGTGCTTGGGAATGAGAGTTTATGGTTTTTAAGGAGGCATTGAAGGGAGGGTTGAGATGGGCTCTTCATTCCCTTTTTTTTTATAGAATTCTTAGTCGAGCACTATATGTGCCCTGGACAGTTCGTCCCCAACACTTGGAGGATGATAATTTATTTTTTCATAGCTTGTAGGTTTCTGTCTATAACCCCTAGACTCGACCTCTTTAGGTTAGTGTTCGAGCTTAAGTCATTGCCGAGCTACAATTGTTTTGTTTATATGTTGACCCGAGGATGATTTAGGATCCCTAAGATGCCGAGCTCCTTTAAGGAGTGTAAGAAGAAATATTTCTTCGTTCAACCTCTGGACCCCGACCACCCTTTTGGTCCTCGGTGGACCATTCCGGACACTGCTCGATTTAATGAGGGGCAAGCTTATTTCGAGATTTTAGATAGAGATAGGCAGGGTTTGGAGGACCTCGAGCCTTTATGTCACAATCTCGATGACTTGGTTGGGGATGACATCCTCGATCTTGCAAACATGAAAGGATTTGAGGGTAGGGTTCAATATATTGGTCTTTATTTAATTATTAAATCTCAACCACTCCTCGAGCTAATGCCTTGTTATTTTTGCAGAAGACATAACTCCTGATCCTTAGGCTTTGTGATTGGCAGCTAGCCGAAGTCCAAGGTTCCACAGCCAAGGGCTCTCGGGCAGAAAAAGGGAAGAAGCGACCTCGAGAGTTTGCCCTCAAGGTCAGGAGAGGCCAGGCGAGTCATCTTCCCAACCACCGTGAGCTCCAGTCTTCAAGCCCAGTCCTTGCACCCTGGTCACCGTGGTAAAGGCAGCAGCCATGGTGGTCGACCTCGATGATGGTTTTGCCCGGGATATACCTCGGGGTGAAGAGGAAAACTACACCCTCTGCCCGACTTTGTTGACAAATTTAGAAGGTCAGAGCTCGGGGATGGTGTGAAGACACTTCAATCGCTGGCGCTGAAGGTAAGTATCTTAATGTTGCTCTTGCATAAGCTATAATTGTCGATCTTTTGTTACTGACCAATGCTCGTGCTTCCAGGTCTTAAGCATTGCTCAGGAATGTCGATGAGGGATGAGGCTGACTCTCGAGAGCTGAACGAGCTTAAAAGCTCTTTGGAGCTTCGAACTCGATGAGTGGCAGAGCTTGAGGTTGAGCTGGCCAAAATCTGACAAGGATAACCGAGCTCAAGACCAGTTTGTGACAAGCTCGGGATAAGATAGAGCTGGCAAAGGACGAGCCAAGGAGGCAAAGCTCAAACTTGAGCAAAAAACAAAAGAATTTGAATCCAAGCTTGTTGACGCTCGAGTATCAATAATCGAGGACTTTAAGAAGTCCGAGGAGTTTGCTGCAATCAAATGAGACTATACACTAGGCTTCTACAATTATGCGTTCAAGCAAGCTCGAATGTATCTGAGGGTCAAGCTTCTCGACATTATCCCCGATCAGCTGCAGGGTGTACCTAAAGTAATCGATCCACTCGAGCTGTCAGCCTCTGAAGAGACAATGATCGATGATGAAGTCGACGATGGGGAAGAGGATGCAATGGACATGCCCTCGATCCACGACTTAGACTAGGACCCTCACCCCTCCTTGATAATCTTTTATGTTTTTGAACAATGAAAGTACATTGCCCGAGCAGGGCCTAAATGAATATTTGTTTTATTTTATTTCAAGTATAATGCTTGATCATGCTTGTTCTATCATTTTGATGTTTTCAATGTTTCATGTTTTTCCAATAGCATTCGTTCTCAAGCCATTTAAGTACGTTTATAAGATCGAGGAATTAGAAATTTGAGAAACTTTAAAGCCCCTAAGCTCGAGCGCCTTTAGAATTATGATGTCGAGTTTGAACTCGAGGAGCTTACTATTCCTAAGCACAAGTGTCTTTTAGAATAATGATGTGAAGTTAGAACTCGATGAGTTCACTCCTAAGCTCAAAGTTGAAAGTTTGGTGGATATTTCCAGCATTGTAATATCTCGAGGAACTACGAGACGCAATATTTTTGATATAGTCGAACTACAAGCTCGAGTTTTCTTAGTATGGTGCTCGGGGACTCTGAACCAAGCTATTTTGTTGTTCAATGCTAGGGGCAAAGCTTGACGTGCTTACATGGGACAATTTTAAGGGCTTGCTTAGGGCAAAGCTTTGAGGTGCTTACCCGTTGCAAGGCTTGAAGGTGCTTAAAAGGGGTAAGGCTTGACGTGCTTACACAGGACAAAGCTTTGAGGTGCTTGCCTAGGGCAAGACTTTGAGGTGCCTTGCCTTGAGGTGCTTGCTCGTGGAAAAGCTTGACGTGCTTGCACGGTGGCAAGGGTTTGAGGTACTTGCCCGCGGCAAGACTTTGAGGTGCTTGCTATGGCAAGGTTTGAAGGTGCTTGCCCGGCGACAAGGCTTGAAGGTGCTTGCTCAACGACAAGGCTTTGAGGTCCTTGCCCAGCGATACGGCAGCAAGGCTTTGAGGTGATTGCCCGGAGGCAAAACTTTGAAGGCGTTTGAGGTTAAGAATATTTTATTTGGGATGAAATCATAATTCTAATTATTCTAGCAAACCCATATTCATTAAATACCAAATGTGGGCACGCAAGCCCGACTATTTAAAAAGTAAAATGACGAGGAGCATGCAAGCCCGACAAACTGAAAAGTAAAAAGACATTAGGGCATGCAAGCATTACCAACTGAAAAGTAAAAAGCAAAAAGAAAAATACCATGTAAAATTAAAACGAACTACTTAATAAATCTTAAGATTATCGACATTACAGGGTCTGGGGAGTGGTCTTCCCGATGTATCTTTTAAGCTATATGTTTTTTTGAGGACTTGTCTTTCAAAAGGTCCATACCAACCAGGTCCTAGCTTGTCTGGGGCATGACCTAAAGTTTCGACCCTTCTTAACACGAGATCTCCAACCCTGAACTCCCTGGATCTTACCCTGCTGTTGAAATATTTAGATGTTCTGCTTTGGTAAGATGAAACCCTTATGGAGGCTTATTCTCTTACCTCTTCAAGGAGGTCAAGGTGCTATGTTGTGTGCTCCTCGGACCTGGGCTCAAGTCTCCTAAGGCTCGATAGTCTGGTCTCAATTGGAAGTGTAGCTTCTACCCCAAATGGCAACATGAAATGGGTCTCTCATTTGTGGTTTTGTGAGATGTTATATATGTCCAAAAGCATAGTGGACAGCTCCTCAGACCATGCTCCCCTAGCTTCTCTGAGCCTCATCCTAAGTTTCTGCAAGATAATCCGATTTGTAACCTCAGTTAGGTTGTTGCTTTGAGGATGTGCAACCGATGTCAGGTGGTGGTCAATCCCCAAGTTGGTGCGAAAGCTTCTGAACTGTGAGTTATCAAATTGTCTCTCGTTTTCAATTATGAAGACCTTAGGTATTCCGAACCTGGAAATGATGGACTTCCAAACAAATAACCTCAGCTTTGGTTCTGAAATTGTGGCCAGGGGCTCAGCCTCAACCCATTTAGTGAAATATTCCATAGCTACGGCGACGAACTTCAATTGTCCTCGGGCGAGTGGGAAATGATCAAGAATGTCCACGCCCCGTTGCTCGAATGGGGCTGCACAATGAATGTGGGTGAGGTCCTCGGTCGGAGAATGGATGGCATTTCCGTAATCTCTTAACGTAGTCCACAACATCCATCTTCATGGTAGGCTAGTAGTATCTATATCTTACAAGATTAAAGGTTAGAGCCTGAGCTCCTTTATGATTCCCGTACACACTTTCGTGGACTTCTGCTAGGGGTTGGGCTTCTTCTAAAGGTTTGAGGCACCGAAGGTATGAAAGAGTGAAACTTTGATAAAATAAAACTCCACAAATCATGCAATACCATGGTACCGTAGCTCGAATGCTTTTTGCCAACCGCAAATCATCTGACAAATTCCCATTAGTTATAAAATCAACTATTGGGTCCATCCAACGTAACTCATGCTCAATATCCTTGATAGATGGTGCTTGAGTTATACTTGGCTCTGTTACAAATTTGACGTAAACTGCTCTGTCAAGACCATCAACTCCCATGAAAATGAGCCTCGACAATGCATCGGCCTTACAGTTTTCGGTTCAAGAGATCTTTATAATTTTACAACTTTTGAATTGTCTTCGAAGATCATGCACTCTTAAGCAGTACATGCTCATCTTCTCATCCTTTCTTTCAAATGTCCCCTCAATCTGGCCGA
>CAIGRP010116423.1:0-32003 GCA_903798385.1 Fraxinus cuspidata
TTGTGACTAATAACATCATTGATCAAATCAAGATGGGTACTTTTTCCATATTTTGCAATCAATTGGGACAAAGGAATTATATTTATAGTAACTAAACATTTTGGTTAGTCAATCTTCAAATTAAACATCCAATCTCGTGTAAATTAAAACAGCATTTTGTTGAATTCATAAACTTTTCGAATGCAATTTACCATCATTAAAAATTGTACTGTTCAAATCCACCAGAAAATTCCTATTACCCAACATTTCTTTCGTTCTTCATACGACAATTACACAAACCTCATCAATGCATGCATTCAGAATCGGGCCCTGCAATCAGGAAGAGCTTTACACGCCCAACTCGTAATTAACGGGTTGGTTCATTCCTGTCACTTTGCTTCCAAGCTCGTAGCGTTCTACACACGATTCAAACAGTTGGGGCCTGCTCGGAAGCTGTTTGATGAAATTCCTAAATCAAATAAACGTGGTTGGGTTGCTCTTATAGGATCCTATGCTCGCCATGGGTTTTATGAAGAGACCATGTCTATGTTTTTCAAAATGCAGATGGAAGGATTAAGATATGATAAAATTGTTCTCCCCAGTGTTCTTAAAGCCTGTGGACACCTCTCTGATTGGAATACTGGAGAGACGTTACATGCTGTTGTTTTGAGAAATGAGTTTGAATCTGATGCATTTGTGATGAGTGCACTGATTGATATGTACTCAAAATGTACGATGGTTGAGAAGGCGAAAAGGGTGTTTGATGGCATGGTGGAAATAGATTTGGTGGCTTTGAACGCTATGGTTTCTGGGTATGTTCTAAATGGTGTGGTTACAGAAGCATTGGGTTTGGTTGAGGAAATGAAAATATTGGGAATGAAGCCTGATGTTGTGACGTGGAATACGTTGATTGCAGGGTTTTCACGAGCAAAAGATAAATTGGCGGTTGAAAAAATCTTCAGAATTATGGATGTTGAGGGGGTTAAACTTGATGTGGTGTCTTGGACATCAGTAATCACTGGTTCGGTACAAAACTTTGAGCACGAGGAGGCATTCCGCACGTTTCGACAAATGTTGAGTGTTGGGTTGTGTCCAACTTCAGAGACAATTAGTGGTATTTTGCCTGCTGCTGCAAATATAGCAGATCTGCGGCGTGGTAAGGAGATACATGGTTATGCCGTGGTAATGGGGTTTGAAGAGAATGTCTATGTAAGGAGCGCGCTCATAGACATGTATGCTAAATGTGGGTTGATTTCTGAAGCAAGGTCATTGTTCCAAAAGATGTCTGAAAGGAATACTGTCACCTGGAACTCCATGTTATTTGGCTGTGCAAATCATGGATATTGTAATGAAGCAATCCAACTTTTCAACCAACTGCTTGGGGAGGAGAAAAGGAAAGTGGACCACTTGACTTTCACTGCTGTTCTCACTGCTTGTAGTCATGCTGGGATGGTTCATCTTGGAGAAAGTTTATTCCAGTTGATGCAGGACAAATTTGGGATTGAGCCAAGATTAGAGCATTATGCCTGCATGGTGGATCTTTTGGGAAGAGCTGGGAAGCTTGATCAGGCTTATGATCTGATCAATAAAATGACTATCGAGCCTGATTCATTTGTGTGGGGAGCGTTGTTGGGAGCGTGCAGGCAGCATGGCAACATAAATCTTGCAGAGATAGCCACGAAACATCTAGCTAAACTTGAACCTGAAAGTTCAGGTAGTAATGTGCTGTTGTCAAATTTATATGCCGACTCCAATAAGTGGGGAAATGCCACAAAGGTGAAGAAGATGATGAAGAAAAGGAGACTCAAAAGATTGCGCAGTTGTAGTTGGATGGAAGTGGTATGATGTAGAACAATCCATCCCTTGGACATGAAACTAGATTGGTAGTAGTTAGGCAGGACAGTGAAGCTTTTTCATTTCATAAATTCCTTTGAACTACATTGGTGTATGCCAACTGGTCCAGATGAGAAGCTTCAGATTGTATCTCCTAAAACGTCATCCTAGATTATCCACTCAATTATCATTGTTTTGATCAGTTTTGAAGCTAAATCAAGTCCAGATTGTACCGTGGACATGTAATTCAACAGAAACCTACCACATGGTTAGCATTCTCTATCGCGCAACAGAATCGTCAATCTCAATGATTTCTGTTATGAGAAGTGTTCCAATGGTAGCATGCAAGGATGTAACTCTATTATAAAAATCCTTTACATAAAAAGAAAATGAACCATGCAACTCAACATTTTTCTTTCATTTGTTAATTTACCAAGTATTTTATTCTTCCTCTCATATGGTTTCTCTAGTCTCTGTCTTCTTCATAGTACAGCAAATATTCCAGCATTATGTAAGTCTTCATCAAGTTCTATTTTTAAGGCCTGTTTGGCAAGCTTCTGCTTCTTATAAATGCTCTAGCTCTTCTAGCCAGACAAATATTCTTAGTTTTAGAAGTAGTTTTTGATATTTTAAAAGTTTTGCCAAACGGGCCATTAGTGTGACATCTCAGAGCTCCAATGGAGCTGCTGGGAGGAGACGAGGTGCAGCACAATGCATCGTATATAAATCAAAGAAGTAAAGATGAACATCACGAAATATGGTCAAGAAAGAGTGCCATCTAATTGTTTTATTTCAAACG
Organism: Fraxinus cuspidata; assembly: GCA_903798385.1. Taxonomy (NCBI): domain Eukaryota; kingdom Viridiplantae; phylum Streptophyta; class Magnoliopsida; order Lamiales; family Oleaceae; genus Fraxinus; species Fraxinus cuspidata. The sequence continues at coordinate 2,612 of CAIGRP010116423.1, forward strand.
GTACTGAATGCAAGTAAATAATTCAAATAACAACTGGTAGATTCTCTCTTTGCGTGAAAGAGGCTTAACCATCAACATCACATTTTCAAATTTTTATTCCAAGAGATTAATTAGTTATCTCCACCGAAAACAAGAATCCTTTAACAAAGTCTCCTGCAGTAGCACTGCAGACCAATGCAGCTCCCACTAATGCTACTTTCATAAAAGCGACAAACTTCATCGCACAAATCCGGACATAGTGCTAGATGTTGGCTCGGATAATCGCACATGTTTACTGCTTCCACCATGATGCTTGTCTCTGCAACGTTCAGACGTCCAAAAGAAAAAAAATTAGAAACGAAAACAAATATGACAAAGTATGTATGACACTGAACTATACACATGCCTGATCTCCTGCTTCCAATAAACAGAATAAAAATTTCTCGCTATTGACATGGCAAGAGAACCTTAATTATCCTGCATATTGGGGGTAGGAGATCAATTCTAGACCTATACAATACCAATGTTGGTGGCAGCCATCAGGAGGATGAATAGAGCCAGAACTAAATTTCTGGAGCTCCCCATCATGTGTGAGTGGAAAACTTCTTGTTTAAAGCCCATATATATAGATAAACTGCAGTTAATGCATGCATTTTCCCCTCCAGTTTGTACATTGTTTTAAGTTATTCTAACAGTCAGTTTCCAAGAACCAGCCATTCACTTTCTTGATAAGTCAACTCTCTTGATCAACTTGATCCACTACAGCTATAGAAATGGCTGCAACTTTTCTATTAAAAAAAAATGCTTTTCTCGATGTGTCTAGTAAGTCAAATTATTCGTGGCTCTCTCATTTGTAACCCCATGTGGCCACTATACAAATTTTAATTAATGTAGTGTCATATGCAAATATTCAAACTAGATGGAAGAAATCCGTAATTCGAAGGAAGAAATGCCCAAATTCTCTGGTTTAATCTATATATAATTGGTGCATTTCGACGGTCTAGAACTAGATCAGAATTGTGATGTTTGACTAAAATTAATGAAAAAAGAAAAAGAAAAAGATAATTGCATTAGGGCTTCAAGTGTGATAATCTCAAAATTGATCACACTCGATTTTGACCTTCAGCTCCATATACGCGATGATTCCTTCCTAGCTCCTCATAACAACAACCCTTGACCTCGAGGATATTGTCTTGAGATGAGTCATCCTCTCGAGGTACAGTCTTTAACTTGATGTATAACCTGATGTTTAGGATGACTTATTTCAATAATTTCAAAACTATTCGTGTTGAAATCATTAGTGTACGATATCATAACAAGAAACGGAGTAGAATATCATCTCCACGAGAATTGTGTTAACAACTAATGAGCATTAATTATCTAAATGAAAATCAATCAACAATCTCAACTTACAAAAATTCAGTAAATTTGAAGTATTGGAGCACATGATTTCACCACAGTTAATCCTATTCCACGTGGACGATGCACGGGCAGCAGCTACGAGCTGCTGTTCGGCGCTGTTTGGCTCCTCTGTCTCTTTCATTTGATTCAGTCCATCCAAACGTCGTCTTAATTGGAAACAATCCAAATTCAATACAAGAATTTAAATTTTTTGTCTAACTTTCCAAGTTGAACCAAACAAGGGCTAAATTCTGATACATACGCCAACTCCAATGCATTTGGAGTGCACTAGGGCCACAACTCGCTAAGAAAAAAAAAACCAACCCTTTCATGCATTTTTGATAAATCACTCTCCAGTTCGTGAAATAGTCAAAATATTACAACATTATTAAAGTAAGATGTCAACCCATATTCAGGATTGTGAACTTAAGTAATTCTTGATCAAAATACAAGTTATATCTCGTTGTACTTTGACCGAACAAGTGCCCAACTTATAATTTCTTAAAGAGTGATCAAAAGCACTTAATCGCTTGCTCAATTAAGTAAAACAATGCAATTGATATTCGTGTTGGACTAAACGCGTGTTTCAAACAATTCAATTTAAAAGGTGTTATTTGTCCAAACTTTGGGACAACGGGCGTGTTCGCTTGGATGCTCCCATGTGTTCTTATTTTGGCAGTACAAGATGAAATTAATTCTCACTCATTGATTCATTGTCATATCGAAGAACATCCAAACTCGCGAATATTGTCCACTATAGTTTCATTATAGTGGGGTATCTAAAAGAAACAAAATAACAACTAGATTAATTAGTAGATTTCTCACACACATACTTTGATCGTTCATATTCATAAAATAATAAATAAAAAAGGAAAATCATGTTGATTTTACCGAATTTTGGAGCAACCATAATTTTAGATTCACCATGGACATATACAATTGTTGGGATCTTAACTCTCTTCTCGATTCTATGTGCCCACCTCTCCTCGAATTAAATAAGGAACCCATAGGAGCAGGAATCAGAGTCAAATCGCCCCTGTTCGAGCCCCATTATCTAAAACCTCATTTTTTATTCAAACTCATTATCAAATACCAACCAAACATTATCCCAATAAAATAATTTGCACAAAAATTCAAAACTTTTCCCCACAATTTAACCACATATTTTCCAAAATAAAATAATCACTATCACAAAACCTATTTTTTGCGAAAAATGGGGAAATGGGGCTCAAACAGGGGCGAAATTTATGAATAAAGTTTGATAAGCTTTTTAGCAAAACGTAACTTTGCCAAATGAGCTCTAAATGCAATGTCAAGTTCTTGATTTCAGGAGGGGGTTTGATCCACCACTACTAGTAGCTTTGGATCACTACTAGTAGCTTTAACTGAGTAAATAAAGAACATATGAAAGGTACCAGAAGTGAATGCAAAAGCTACCAATCAAATAAGACACAAAACACTAACAACCAGCATGAAAACGTGTAAAGTCTTGTTCTCAATAAATTAGGGTCAGATGCAAAATACAAAGAGCAATAACGTCTAAAATTCAGCAATGGCAATGGCAATTTGTCGTTTCTCAATAAATTTGGGTCCGATGCATAATACAAAGAGCAATAACGACTAAAATTGAGCAATCACAATGGCAATTTGTCGTTTCTCAATAAATTAGTGGCACAAAGAAGCAATAACACTGGCTTAAAGAGAAGGGTAGCTTGTAAAGATGCAAGGAGAGTAATTTATATAACATAAAATTTCATCAACGAATAAACATACAGGATAAGTATATACTAGCAACTGACAGCAAGCAGGTGGGATTTATTTGAGGGAGCTTCCACTTTAATACCTTGTGAACTGAGTCTTTTAGGTATCCAATTCAGGTACAATCTCAAGTATTCTGTTCCATTACCTCAAAGTATCTTCAACGATTTCTTTCAAGTCCCCTTGAAAGCTCAACAGATCCAGAGCAATCAAGCTTCTTAGGAGTTGTAGTTCATGGGGCCTACTCTTTAATTAGAATAGAAGAACAGTTACGTAAGAAAGATATCCAAAATTGCATCTAAAAGAGATCTCAAACTAGCAAAATATTTAATTTCTCAAAATAACCACTTTTTCCGATAATTACCTCACCTTTTCTCTTTTAAGTTACTTAAAGATTTATATTTTAGACTCGGAACATTTATAAGCCGTCAAAAGGAATTTAAAATTTCAACGAAGGGGATTCACAGTTCATATGATAAAATCCCAAAACTGTGAGATAAGATGCTTTACATCAAGTTGGATGAGTTTTACTTTGTTTTGCACCAGTATTGCACTACCTAACAGGAAAGAAGAACTACTTCATTTCACAAGCTAATAATCCCTAAACATCTGTTTCATACTCAGGAACCAAACTGAAATTCTCTAGAGTTCCAAACAACCAAGAGCTGGAACTCTTGGACATCAAAATTTTTCTACTCTTCAACTGATTGATCTCGATTAATTTGAGTGGATATTTCTGATATAATGGATTGAACCACACGTATTTTGCAGTTCTCAGGAATCTGGATCCTGTCCATGATCCCACCAAACAAGAGGCTTCTAGAAAAGTCTTAGTAATTTAAGGATCACGGAATGAGCGTCAAGGGAGAGAAGAAAATTAAAAACAGTACAAATCATAAAGAGAAATAAATATTCAGCTTTTATAAGCATAATGCACGTTATAGGACGTAAATAAATCTAAAATGTGAATCGACACAAGTTGAAACTAAAGGAGGTAGAAAGATAACACAATTTCAAATGAAAAAACAATGATAAAACAGAATTACCAGAACTCAATATATGGTTAGTAAATGCTGCAACTATATACAAGGAAGAGGAACATATTACCAGAAGGCCCCATTGAGACTATCACAATCTGGATTAGGAATACGTGTACTCTTTATACCATGTTTGGATGATTAACTTAAAAAGGAAACTTCATGGGCATTTAATTCTGTTAGGTTCTGACATTTCAGTAATGGTATACATCTCAAGATCTGGTTTATTGGTTTGATCAATTGTCAGATAATTGGTTATTCTAAAAAAAGAAAAACATAATCATATAAATGCTTATATGAGGTGTGATTGACAGACTTTAAAGGAATTAATCAGATTTATAAAAATATTTGAAATTAGTTACAATCAGTTTCCATGAAGATAGTTTGAATATAAATTAACTAGTCAACTGTTTATATTGCTGATGAAGATTTTCTAATTTATAATGACAAAAAACAGACAAAAAATTATAAACCATGCAAACTAAATATGCCGTTAGCTATTGAAATACCAAATGTGAATTAATAAGCTTGTTATCCAAACAAAGCCTGAAGGTAACTACAATTTGTATACATACTTGGAAGAGACATCTGAGTAAATGCAGGAAACTTTTCGAAGAGTCTACCACTATATACTTGAAAATAAAGCAAAATTGATGCTATTACAAAACAAAGCCCTAGACAATTAATAGTGACGACAATTTGTAAGTTGTTGATCCTGAAGGTAACTACAATTTGTATACATACTTGGAAGAGACATCTAAGTAAATGCAGGAAACTTTTCGAAGAAAATAAGATAATTTGCTCGCACCTAAAAAAATTCAAGCAATGATAAGTATTTCAAAAGTCAAATCAATTTCTAGAAAATATAAGGATATAAAGATACAATGAATCATGAAAAGAGGTAATATAATCAGACTTGATTACATCAACCACTACATTACAACGGAAACCGTTTCTCTAATTGTCATGTTTAATTCTTTTTTTCCCTCCTCTCCTCTCTTTTATACCCTGGTGATAGGATTTATCTAATTTGACAAAACAGACGATTACATTTCCTCGTTCAATCTTTTCACTAACAAAGTCTAAATATTATCTTTTAATTGAATGAGATCAGTATTCTTAGGTAATTCTGAACATTTGCAAAAGAATTATATTAGATGAACACAGCTATTTATTCATCTAGAACCGCAAATCAGAAACAAGTAATTCTGACAAAAATGCCTAGCTGTAGTTCACCTAGCCACATTTCAAATGAATTGAATCCAGTACCAATCCCTGTTTTTCCAACCCAATAGCAGCAAAGTAAAATCGTAAACAGTCACTGCAAGAGTTCAAACATTTATGGTAAACAAGAAAGTATATTAGTATGAAAATTGCTCACCTATTTTTCCACTATCCAATGTGGACTCAGCAAAGATTTATTTATCATTTGGAGTAGCATGGTGCAGGTAACCATTGTACTTATTTCCAGACCAGTCCCTCTGTTGCTGCATCATACTATTATACTGCTGCGGATAATGATCATGACGAGAATGAGCCTCGTAACCATTGTTTCCAGCTGTGGAATTCATATTTCCCCCTGGCATTCCTACATGTCCGTGTGCTGCCATTACCATCATTGGCATGGGCATGAGTTGCTGTGGAGGTGGATATGGCATCGGAATAGGCATCCCCACATGATTCTCACTGTTCCCACCACCACGACTCCCATTCGCGGCCACATTCCCATGCCCACCACAACTGGATGAATCATTAAAGCTCTGTGGCGGCACTGGTGTTGACGCGAACAAATGATCCGATGCTGAGGGTCCCTCGTTCGACAACCCCTGCATCCTCTTGACATAAAGCCTATACTTCTGCAAATGACTTGCCACGTTTTCCCGAGTCAGCCCTTCTACGTTCATAAGCTGCATAATCGTCTTCGGCACCGCGTTCTTCAATCCCAAGTGCGCCACAACATCCACAAAACGCTTATGGAGCTGCGGAGTCCAAACAAGCCTCGGCCTCTTCAGAGTCTTCGCCGCCGCTGACTGGTCATCCATACAGTTGTCGGTGGTGGCGGTTTGAGTAACAGAGTCAGCCTCCTCAGGCTCCATCCTCCTGAATTTCTTAGGGTCGGATCCTTCTTGGGTTGGGTACGCGTCTTCCATCTCCGGCTCCTCCATGACGTGGTCCTGCACGGAGGTCGCATTTTGATAATTATGATTGTTTAAAAACGGCTTGAAGGTGGAGGAAGGGTGGGAAACGCCGCCGCAGAGGGAAGACATGGTGTTCTTAGAAGCTCGGTTGACATCGAGCATGGTTCGAGTAGGCTCCGGCGAGATTTTGAAAGCCGATGCCAGTCCCGGCGGGATCAGAGCCTGGGACAACGGTGTCAGATCGTCGACGGCGGGCAGGCCGGCCTCCCACTCCGTCATCCTATCCTCAACTCCGTCAATTGTAACTTCCTCCCCCATGGAATTAATCGATTAAGTGATTTTTTCCTGAAAATTGAAGTAATCGAATGGAGTGAATTGTGAGATTCGAAAGAGGGGAATTTATTTAGGGAAAGAACTTTGTAGAATAGCAACAAGAAATAAAATGAGTTTTTTTTTTAGGAAAATAAATAATAAATAAAAGGGATGAAAAAGTGCAAAATTGATTCTAAAAGCGGTGCCAACGTGGAAGCCTTATCAATATATTTTTGATCTCTAAATATCTATCTGACTCCTCTCCTCATATCTTCTTCTAAATTTCTACTCGCTGGCTGCCCTGCTTCTCTCTACAATTTACTCTTTTACCACTCTCCCTCCCCCATAAATAGCTTTGAGATATGGAATAATTGGAAAGAATAATGTTATTTATCATTATAATGATAAAATATATGAAGGTAGGAATGAGAAGTAGGACGATTTTAGGAGTTATTTGTCAGCTCACAAGAATCGATTCGCAAGTGGGCTCGTCAAATAAAATAAAAATGTAATTTCGATAAACTAAAAAAATAAATTATCGATTGACTACCAGCGGCTAACGAGCTAACTTGACTCACCGCACCATGGGTCAAGCTTGTGAGGTGAGCAGTGACTTGGATCGCTCCATTTGACACTCATGCGTATCCAAACCGATCAGATAAGGAACTCCGAATCGAAGAGTTTATATTGCATATGGGTCCCTCACTTTTGACTAGATGTATAATGACTAGGCAACATAATTAGTAATTTCAATCGGCGGACTTGTGCATAAAAATTGAGTAATGCTATTTATCATTATAATGATAAATATCGGTGATTTAACAACTTATGTGAAATAATGAGATTTGACAATTCAATTTTTATGAGAGAAAAGGGGATTGAACTGTTTTATCTCATAATTTCACGTAAATTAACTCATCACCGATGTTTTTCATCATTATGAAATAGTAATTCATAAGATTTCGATTCAATTCACTTGACATAAGAGGATTCAGCCACGTACTCTTGTTATTATCTTAAAATTACATAATATCAAATGAATATGTATTAGGCGGTGGACTTCAAATTTCCATTACAATATCACTTTTAACTTCATGGCCAAGAATGGCGATATGATAACCATTAGACGTGGACCCCCTTCAATTTTATACACGTTTATATATTTGCACCATGTTTAGTTTGAATAAAAATAAATTTTTTATTTAATTTTATTAAAAGTCGATAAATTGGAAGGTGTGACTGAAAAGTTGCGAATGTCATAAAATCTGGAATAAAAGTAACGGTTCACTTTTGACTTAAATTTTAATCAATATTTTTTAACTGATTAAGTAGGGGTTAATATAGGCATACACATTAACAGGTGCACGTATATATTTGTATATAAAATTTTGTTCTTTTGTTATATATTTCTACATACTAGTTTGCAAGACGATTTTGAACTAAGTTACATAATTATCTGTAGACTTGCATCGCTCATCTTCTTATTTTTGGACTATGGTTTTCAAATGTCAGGAATATTCTTCGAAACGTAGCTTCTGAACTAAAATGGATAAATAATTAATTTAAACAATCGAGTTAGATGGCTACGCGAATTAGGATTTAAAATTGAATTTCTTATTTCAATGTCAAATCATCAAAATTTTATTTTATGTCAAGCGGATCCCCGCTTGATGTCAATAAGTCAAATTTTCGAATAGAGAATTAATCGATTAAGTGATTTTTTTCCTGAAAATTGAAGTAATCGAATGGAGTGAATTGTGAGATTCGAAAGGGGAATTTATTTAGGGAAAGAACTTTGTAGAATAGCAACAAGAAATAAAATGAGTTTTTTTTTTGAGGAAAATAAATAATAAATAAAAGGGATGAAAAAGTGCAAAATTGATTCTAAAAGAGCTGCCAACGTGGAAGCCTTATCAAGATATTTTTGATCTCTAAATATCTATCTGACTCCTCTCCTCATATCTTCTTCTAAATTTCCACTCGCTGGCTGCCCTGCTTCTCTCTACAATTTACTCTTTTACCACTCTCTCTACAATTGTTTAAATAATTAATTTAAACAATCGAGTTAGATGGCTACGCGAATTAGGATTTAAAATTGAATTTCTTATTTCAATGTCAAATCATCAAAATTTTATTTTATGTCAAGCGGATCCCGCTTGAACAGTTATTCAGTTTAAAAGCTTATCTTAAATATCCACTAGCATTACGTATCTCAATGATACAACTTTTTGTGTTGATCCTGATAATCATAATCATTTTAACCGTGTCCTTCTGTATCTCAATGTTTATCGTTCTTGTCGAGTAAGTGAACTTCCTAATCATATTTCATAATTTAAACCACAATAAATGTTACGTAATAGATCTCGAAACCAAAGTGCACTACAAAGTGGGTTTGGCACTAACATATTGATTGATCACACCAATCATACTCTATTTTAAATCTAATTAAAAATATATATATATTAGTAAGAAGATTTATATCGCAAGTTATTTATTTTAAAAACTAATATAGTCCACGTGATCATGTAACAAGGCATGTGATTGGCCAACCACATATGGTCCTTGTGCCCAACATCTTTTTTTCTTCTTTCTTGTAATTGCTTTCCCTTATTGTTTTGAGAGTAAATCATCTTGTCATTAAAGTTTGATTCATCTCAATGAGTTATATTTAATTTCAATATTTATCTCATATTGTCTCTAAAACAGACAAATACTATTTAGACATTAGTCAAAACGTGTTAGATATTCTCTACAATAATTACGACACATGTCAAACATCAAAAAATTGTAAAATTAAAAACACGCATAGTCAAATGACATGTAAATTACAATGAAAATCCATTATTACTTGTATGGATCAAATTGATAGTGGGGATTTTTTTATTACGCTTTTAAGGATTCATATTGGAGATTTTTCGACACGGTGATTTAAAGTATAAACTAATATTAATTAAATTTATAAAAGGATTGAGATACTTCGATAAAACCTTTCAATGAAACTTCAAATTCGATAAACTCTCTCAATGGGGAGTATAAAACTCCACTGTGATGTGGGTTCGACACTTTAGAGATGACGTATATCTTGATGGAGTGTCCAATCTTCCTAATTGAAAGAAGATAAACAAAAGAGGAGAGTTGTGATAATCATGCGTGGGCCATGATAAATGGATACTTCATCTATGTGAGGGTCGCTAGATATACCAATAAAAAGTCTCAACCTATTAGATTACCATTCAAGAATGCAAGTTTGGATCCCTCTATTTAAGAAGCGAGTTTCAGTTTCGTTCTCTCTACTTTCAAATGGTGTTCTAAAACGCTCGCCTATATCGCGCCCGCTTTGTATCTACACACTTTTTTTTCAATTCCTGAACGGTTGAATTTTTTTCTCTTTCTTTCGTTTTCCCTAGGCACGCTTTATTAGTTTTTTATTTTTTTTCCTTTTTTTAATACTCTTTTATTTGACTTTAGCTTTTTAATTTTTAATTTTTTAAAAAAATTCATTCAACTTTAATTTCATGTTTTTAAAAGATTTTATGTGTACAAAAGTTAAAAATGTCTTTTTCTAAATAATTAAATAAGATTTAAGTTAAGGTGGTATCTACATTATATAATTATGATCTTGAAACTCGTTAGTTTGTTGCCAGCTCCAAAAGCATGTATGAAATTTCTATAAATTTATTAAATAGGACCCGTCTAATCGAAAATTGAAACTAAACATATTTGAACTTTTACATTTCGAAAACTTGATATGAAATATTAAGTAAAACATAGTATTTTATAATTTTACACATTTTGATATGTATTATTTTAATCATTAAATAATTTTTAAAATGATTAAAAATTTAAAATAATATTAAATATAAGAAAACGTTTTTTTACGCCTAAGCCTCACCTAGACTCGTAGAGCTTGAAACTTTGCATTCAGACTAGGTCACGCTTTTTAAAACACCTTCTTCCAGGCAAGTTTCATCCTTTTCTTTTTGGCACTAAACATTCCTAGGAAGAAGATATAAAAAGAATGCTCAAGCCTATCAAAATTAGGCCTAGGCCAAAATAAACCAAAAAACCGATCAAATCAATCAAATCGAATTGACTCGAACCAATTCGGGTCAGTTTAACAAGATAATTGGTTTGGTTTGACTTTTTCTCAAACAAAACTATGATGGGTTGATTCAACCATGGTTTGAAGTCTCAAACCATTGGTTAATTTAACCGATACATGTTTATCTTTTTTTTTTTAAAGAAAAATAGAAAGACAAAAGATAAGTCTTAATTCCATAACTATATCTCGATTACCTCCAATCTATGATGTTGCCAGCAAATAATAGCATTGAGAATTTCCTTTCACAAACTCATTATGTTATACTTTGCGTTTTTTCCTACTTAGGCAATCAGACATCATAATTCATAAAAAGCAACAAAATTCTTAAATCTTCTATTGATTCGTCTCTATTAACATTATTTTATTTGTTAGTCAATAGTTCCTGTAATATAGAATTATTGAGTTATCTTAATTTTTGTAATCTAAATGAGCCCAAAAACCGAACATTTTTTTAAAAAAACTCTATTTGGACTAAAAGTCCAAACCGACTAAGTGAACCGAACCAATTTGATAAGGATCGGTTCGGTTTAAAAGCAAGAGTGGGTTGGTTTGGATTGAAATTCACCCAAACCTACTAATTTGGTTTTCGTTTCGGATTGGAGTCGAAACCAACCTAAACCAAACCGCTCTCAAACCTATATCAAAATTATCAAGTTCTTTAAGACGACCTGAACTCAACTTTTCCATTATATTGCAAGTTCAAGTCTAGTTCCTAGCATTCTTGTACTTTGTTTCACAAAATTATCAAGTATTCAGGTGAACTGGGCAGAGAATTTTTTAGTACAAACAGGCTAGCAAAGGCAGAAACTCAAAAGGCAAGTTACAATGCAAGTACAGGGTGTGTGTAGACATCTATAAAGAAAAACTAGGAAGGAGGTAGGCAACAAAAACAACATTGTCGAGAGCTCATCCCAGACGAAACTAAAACCCGGCAGGGTTTAGCAATAAACAAGTAAACAGCACAATATATGAAGAATTCAGCTGCATGCTAGAAGCAATAAAACCAAAGCACACCAAAACACCAGAATATGAGCAAATTTGAAGAGAACTGAATGTATCAGCTAAATCAGAAAATAGCATACAATATAGCCTTGGCCTCACCCAGATAACCAACTCTCCATATGGCATCATTTGTACAGTCACGCAGCAATGTATACTACCTCACCCTTTTATCAACTTTACACCCTTAAAACTCGTCTTTTGTCACTTCTTGGCAGTGGAGCACCAAGAACCTTCAACCTCTGAGCCGCAGCTTACTAGACTATGTATAAACTCAAAACTACAGAATGTACAGTTCTAGTTTTTAGTGCAGGCAACACCTTTATTTGCAATTCGCTCATACCTTCCTGAAATAGGTAAGAGCAGAGCACCACATACAGAAGAAGAGATGAAAGAGAGAGAGAGAGGCAGCTCAAACTAGCCTCAGTTAGCTGTACAGCAACTTTCTTTCCTAAAGCATCTAAGCAGGATGTGAAGACTGGGCAGCAATTCTCCTTTCTGCAAACATGAAAAAAGCAGTTAAGACAGTCATCTGCGTGGCAAAAAGCACAGGCGCAAAGTGCAAGTAGGGACACGTACTCAAGAGGTGAAATGAGAAAGATTTTAGCCTAATTTGGTTATTAAGAAATGGATGGAGAAATAAAAGAAAGAGCAAAGAAAAGTTCACCTCCAGCTGCAACAAGTTTCTCTACACGGGCTACGATATGCTTCCCATATGTGTATTTCTTCAGTGCATTCAGATGAACTTTTATTCTTGACAGTATCAGCTCACGCTGCTGATCACTGCACGTCTCAAGTACTTTCTGTACAACGTAATTTGCAAATTGATCTTTCATCATAGCCTGGATGCATGATAAATATCGGAAAATAGAGAGGAAAAAATAAGTTCAACTGCATGAATAAAAATATAGTGCGAAAAATCAAACAGAGGTCACAAGCTGAAAAATATAGAATGTGGACCGCAAATCTATCCATAGATCTGTAACTAACAACCAACACATGCGTATTCTCAACTTTCTTGATATTATTCACCAAATCCTCCCCCAGAAATTCTCATGATGCTTCTTTGCTATGCAGAACAATGAATGCCAAAGAGTCAGATTCAAGTTTATCTACCGCCATTCAAGAAAAAAATTGTTTATGGGGACACATCAAATACCATATATCACAAGTGTGATCCGAATAAAGACGATTTTCCATTACAGTACGGATCAAGCTTCATCGATATTCTGTATCTGAAAGAATATTGTACACATCTTATCTCAATATAAATATCTTTCTTCATTCAATACATCTATGCAAGCTCTCTCCACTTTTTTAATTTTTTTAGACATGTTTAAGAGGACTTCTCTTTACATTACAGTATGGATCTGAAAGAATATTGTACATCTTGTCTTAACATAAATATCATTCTTCATCCAATACATCTATGCATGCTCACTTTTTTCACTTCCTTTAATAATTCATTTTCTTAAGACGTGTTCAGCCGACTGATTGCAGAAGATGAAGGAAGATCATTCCAACACTTAAACCTAATCTCCAGAACTTCTTTATATTCCCACGCAGGAACTAAAATCAACATTTGTACAAATCAAGCTGTAAAATTCAAAATCTACATCTGTTATCTCAAAAATTAAAAGCAAATATTTGTGTGGGTTTTGGAGTAGAGAGGTGATGTGAGGTGCACCTGTCCTCTTTTCTAGCAGTTCTCCGCAGGGGAGAACAAGGAAAATTGGCATAATTTTCTCATCGCTTGTACAACTACCAAAAAGACAATTCAGAACAGTCATTGGGGAACATAACGCTGTACAACTACCACAATGGGTTCTATATGCAAGATTGGTTTTCTCAAAATACTTCTTTTACCTTCTATTCATTCGTCCACAGCCCTGCTTATCTTCTTTTCTCTCACCTTCCCTCAAAGCCAAAAAGAAAGGATATGAGTCTTTCACAATTTTTATTTTTTCTCATTCAATTTCCTTCCTCTTAAGACTTTCGAAATATGACTTGCCATAAGTTTTCTGAATTTCTAAGCATTGTTGTGTTAGAAGAGATACAATAGAAACAATTTACTATTTTGAACAAAGTGCATATCTTCATCAACATGCTTCACTGTTTATTCATATTTTCGTTTCACAAACCTATACTTGTAGTAAGAGCATTATATTTAACGTGGGTGAATGAATTCTATATGTAATGCATGCATAAATGAATTCTATATCCAATGATTGCATAAATAAATCTACCAGTACAAGCATGTTACTTGTTCATGATTATGTGGTGAGTAATAAATGCGTACAAGCATTTATGAATCTACTTCAAGATTCAAAGTAGGAATGTAATCGAGGAGTTCCAATGTTCGTGTATCTTCTTCATGGTTTATGTCCAGAACTGGAAGTTTAAATTGTTTCCCAACAGCCCCAAACACCAAACCTTTCTTCAAGCTAGACACTCCGCATAAATTTCTTTACTATGTAGTTATTCAGAATTGTTGACTTCAAACCAATGTTATGAACTATACATCTGACATTTCTATTCCAAATTCCTCCGTCCCTCCCTCCAAGATTTCCTAAATATGGCATGCTATAGGTTCCTGAATTTCTGATTATTGTTGTGAGGATAATCACATAAACAACCCAACCACTAAAGCTTCAAAAAAGAACTCCCTTTAGTCCCTTGAGTTTCAATTTCAACACATTTGTTCATGTTTAGATTTTGTCACATTTTTGTTCAATTTGGTAAATTTCCTTCAGGGAACAGGGAAAAGGGTTATGAATATTAAATATGCAAATGTATTAAATGCATTAGCTAAATATGTAACGCATGCAATTTTAATTCCTCGTGTGCAAGAGAGAACATGCAGTATGGGTACTCACAGTCCTCTCAAGGAATTAAAGTACAAGCATTTATAGTTTTACATTAGTGCACTCAAATGAACACATACTTTCATCCATTTGCTGACATAATTTACAAAAAGAACAAGATTGCAGCAAGATAAAAATATCAAGTGTTAAATTGAAACTCCAGACCCCGAAAAATGGACAAATACCTTACATCCAGTGTGTGTGTGTGTGTGTGTTTGAGAGAGAATGAGAGAGAGAGAGAGAGAGAGAGAGATTCAATACTATCATGTAACAAGAACAAACTCCCAAGCTTCCTTGTATAAAAGTATGTCAAACATATGGAGAATTACGTGAATCTTTACCACAAATGTATTAACTTCTTGAATTACCAAGACAAAATGAGGTCGTGGGTGACAAATTTATGACTACAAGTTCAAATTCTCTCCAGGTCCCATCCCACACACCTTTAGATACACAATAAACAACACACACGCCCAAGGGGTGGGAGATTAGAGGGTCTGGTGTGGATGTACAATCCAAACACTGTAGCTCAGATGTAAACATAAAACTTTGAAGCCATTCAACATACATGATATCTGGAAGTGAAGAGACAAACATGAAGCAGACCATTTTTAGATGTATCGAGACAACATAGGAAGTAAATAAGGCTGCAACAAACCTGCAGAGGCTCATTCTCGTCAGTTGTTCCAAGCATCTCATTCACCAAGAGCTGACGCTCATTTGAATCACTAAAAGTCAAGCACTTTTCAACAACATTCGAAGCAAACTTCTGCTGACTCATTTGAACTATCTTCCCAGTTAATTCCTGAATTATAGCAGATCGCTCAAGTGGCTTTCCATGCTCCAGGACATGCTATCATAAGGAAACCAGAAATAGTCAATTAGATTCGTAAATTGATCTTACTTTACATCATCTTTTACAAATCATCTTGCAGCTTCTTCTGCAGTACTGTCAGTAGAGGCAGGGTGAAAATGGAAGAGAATATGATAAAAAAAAAAAACAAAACCTCATTTAACAGTGCACATCAAGCAACGCTGACATGCTGAGTGCAGAGGAGTGGACAAAATAAGTAAATTTAAGGAACGATTGAACTGACGCAAGACATCAACTTGAAGTTTATTCATCCGAAATATTGCCCACTTTATACTCTTAAGACCAATTTTATTAACACAGTGAAGTAAATGGATGTCCAACTCAAACTTGGAATAGATGTCAATTAGCGCAATATAAGACCATTTATCACTTGAAAATTTTCTGCGGTGCATCTTCGCTTTTTAGTTTTAAAACTCAAAAATTCACAAGGTTACGTGGACTGAGAGAACAAAACCATGATGTTAAAGGAACAACCACGAGTAATTAATAATATTTCGTAGTGAAGATTTTTATAAACGAATTTAACATCAAAATTATCCACACAAGACTCCTAAACTGAACCTGATTTTGTATGTCAGGTGCTAGGCCTAATCTATATATATTTAAAAAAGTTTACAAACCTGAATGACATAATTGCCATACTGATCTTGCGCCAACATACTTACAGACCCCAGAATCTCTTCCATTACTTTGTCCTGGGAAATAGGGTCCTTGCAGTGCTCTAGCACTCTCTGTAAATGGACAGTGTTACGTAAATATGTTGATTAATCCCATAAAAAGCAGGTCTAATATTTAAAAATCTGAACAACAATAAACTTTCTAAACCTGTATCACACGGCACCCGTATGGATGAGTGGAGAGAGTCACAACTTGGTCAAAGAATATTGACACGATAAATTGAATATGCTCCTCAGGAACACACTCAATACATTTCTGGATTACATGGTTCCCATTTTGATCCCGCACACAGCGCATGACATGTCCATCAAGCTCTTCAACCATCTTGATCTTTTGATCCAAATCAACAACTTCTATTGCCTAAATTGAAACAAATTTAATTGTTTATATGTCCAAAAAACCAGATATTCAACTAGTAATGGAAATAAAACACATAGATTGTGGGATGGAAAGCATTGAGAAGCAATGAACTGTAAAGGGCATTAAATGGATTCGAGGGAAAGACAAACAGAATAGGAAAGAAATATCATGAGTACATTATAACCTCAATAAATGAATGTTGTGAAATTAATTTCGCTCACATAATAAAATTTTCCGGTCCGGACTTGGGCCATTGCATTACATTAATAATCCCAATAAAAGCATAAATAATAATTTATTTAAAATCCTTTAGGGACCAATGAAAATTTTAAATAATAATTGGTTAAATGAGTAAAATTTTATGATACATATTAATGATTTTTTTACTTAACTGTTTTTACGATTTAATTTTTCTCTTGAAAATATGCATTCAAAATTTATTGTTTCTTCTTTGTACTCGAACTGAATTTAACCTCATCTTTAATTTTTAGTAATGCATATACGCATTCAATATATTTTTCTTCATTCTGTAAGAAGTAATTATTTGAGGTTACAATGCTTGAAAGGCTTCTTTTGAAAATGGTTGGTAAAACACAATTATCATCTAATATTATAAACATTCTCGGTACGCGTATTCAGTCCCCCTTGAATACTCTTCATTTGTATGCAATTCCATTATCATATAATTTTCACTAGACAATTCAAGAGGTTTTTAACATTTATCACACTTTTGTAGTATTGACTTGAAATGACTTCACGTATTCCATCAATAAATTAATAACCTCTTCTAAAGTAATATTTTTTCTCAGTACCAACATTATTGTTTTATAGAGATTTCACTTAATATAGTTAACACAGACACCTTGGAACATGATGTTAAGGATGTGCCTTTATGTATGGGTTAGAACAGCATGAAGAACAATGACAAATACATTTCAGATGCTAAGCTAATTTTACCTTCTGTATCACCCGGCATCCATACATTTGGAAGCTAAGTGTAAGTACGTGTCCAAAAAGCTTGCCAGCCAATTCTCTTCTCTGAGATGCCATTCCATGTTCAAAAAACTAGAAAGATACGAAATTGATAAGTGTGTCAAAAATACTGAAAAATACCCACAATTAACAGCATTAGTTAAACCAATAACATTGGAAAGCTTATGGTGTATTAATGAATACTGTGCAGAATTATATATTGACTAATAAATAGCCAGATGTCAGGATACCTTCTGGATAACATAATTGCCAAACACATCAGTCATCAAAGTAAGAGATTGAGGAAAAATTTCTGAGAAAACCATGTTCTTTTCTTCTACTGTAGCAGTTTCAAGTTTTTGTTGAATAAATCGGCTTCCATACTGATCAGCACTGATTGGCGATGTTAATAAAAAAGAAAAAAGGGTTAGGTTTTACTTATCTTAAGGTTAAAAGTCCATATATAAAGCAATACATACCTGAATTCAACAACGTGGCCAGTAATCTCCGAAAGTTCAAAACACTTTGTTTTATTGCTCTTAAACTCTTCCAAAAGAGACGAACTGAAGCTATTGTCCAGGTTATCCAAATGCCAAGGTCCCATGACACCACCAGCTATGTTTCTCATCCCACTAGGGAATCTCATGTTGAACTCACCATGCCTCATAGGGCTACCAGGTCCTCCAGGAGAGTTTGGAATTACAGGGCTAGCCAATGGGCTTCCAGGATATGACAACCCAATGCCAAATGCTGGATTTCCATAGTAACCGTGAGGACTAGAACCACTTGTCTTGCCACTCAAGGGAACACCATACTGCAATTTATGAGGGGATAACAGAGTACCAAGATAAGCTTTCTGAAGCAAGTCCATGTACGAATTACCCATGTAGTTTCTATCCAGAGAAGGATCATAAAGAGCTGCAAGCTGAGCTGCTGCATACTCAGAAGGATCAACATAAGGTGCCTGGAATCTACTCCCTGCCATCTGATTTCCCATTCGACTGATGTTCTGGTCTAACGCAGCAGCTCCCAGATTTGATCCCCCCAACATCCTAGAGTCCATTCCAGGCACGGCCATAGCAGATGCAGCAGCAGCATTTTCAAACAAAGGGGGCATATTAGAATTACCAAACTGGCCTGATATTGGACTCATGGGGTAGCCACCCAAACTATAGTTTGAAAATGATGAATTTGGACTATCCAAATGCGGGTACTGAGAAAGTATGCCGCTCCCACCACTAACTACAGAGGTGGAAGATCCATGTACAAAAGAGTTTTTAGAAGAAATGCTTGTTTTGTGAAGCTCAGTTTGAAGAGAAGAATTCCCACCACCACTGATCACACCAGTGTCAGAAGGCATCATTTTTGCTGGCTGAGGAACGGAAGACATATTGAACTGTCCAGATTCAGATTTCTTCATATATGCATGCTGCTTCAGGTTATTCTGACCAGCTGGAAGATTGAAGAAATTCTTATGGTCTTCAACTTCTTGTTCCTCATCCATAGCCCCAGTTGAAAGACCCATGCCTGACAAAGCAGTTACCAGGTCAGCGGACTCATTTATGCGAGTAGAAAAGTCATTTAAGGCATTAGGGCTGTTAATGCTTCTCTTTTCAGAAGTTCCTATCCTGCCTCCTCCGATAGGGGTAAGACAAGGACTAGGAGCCCGAGCAATGTGTTGAGGATCAGGAGTGGAGCTTCTTGACAAGGAAGCTCCCAAAGCAGCGGCATAAGAATATGATGCAGGCGCTCCAACATGTTGAGCAGCAGATGAGGTCTGAATATTTGAAGCAGAGCGTACATGGTCTGAAGATGTCAATTTGCGATGCATATGAGCCAGCTCAACCTCTGCCAAACCCATGTTATCAGCATTCTCATCAAAAGCATTTCGGCTTGCTGGGCGTGAAAGGTGCCTAGATACAGGAGTAGCACGGGACAAGTCATCCTGCAAACACACCAAGCAGTAACTGAATCACGAAGGCTGTGGAGAAGATAACTTTTGCTTTTGTAAAGAGAAAGTATAAAACACAGTATCAAAATTGTAACTAATGCAACTTTGAGGACAACATGACGTGACTGGAGAAGGCAAGCGGGTAATCAAGCATGAACTATATAAAACAACAAAAATAAAAATAAAAAATAGGGATCTAAATCCTACTTTAACACTCTTCATCTATCCGAAATAGAACCAAGGAATCTATACGACAAGAATAACATACAATCCTCTAAAAGCAAAAAGGATATAATTTGAATGTCAATCATAAGGAGGGGGTCGAAGTCTTCCAGAACTTCGGCTCTCCACATATAGGAGGTCAGAAAACCTAACACCAAAACCAATACTACATGTAACACTCAAGTAGATCATACCAAGCTAGGCTCAAAGATTTTAAACCCAGAAATCATGAAACTCGAACATTAAGCACACATCAAATTAGCGCAAAATTTTTTGGATTGGAGTGTACACGAAGAGCAATAAAAAGGGTATACACAAATGAAAAATATAACACAAGGGGACATCAGAAAGAACATAACTGTGATCAAATCATGTTCGGTCAAATGATTCTTCCAATTGAAAATGATAACACTGTGTTACTACTGTATTGTTATCGCGTATCGTCAAATAAAAAAATAATTAATTTTGCAAATCTTCTTATATTTTTCATGTTTGATCAAAGAATAAGTCTATGAACAATCATAGTCACATTTCACTGCAATTAGGGCTCTTATGGCTTAGAGAACTGACACCGTCACATTGACAGACAAAAAGGGAATGTTTCTTTCACAAAATAAAATATGTAAACTAAACCAACATATTAAATGCATTAAAATTGCAACAAATCATCCACAGTATGTATTAGCACGGGGCGAGGGAGCGACCACCCCCTTAACATTTAAATTTTTTTTTGGAGATAGAATTTTTTTAAATATATAAAAAATACATACATATCCCCTCCCTTCCCCCACTACCCCCACACGTGAAAATCGTGGCTCCAGTACTGACCCCACCCCACTCATGTGAGAATCGTGGCTCCAGCACTGAGTATTAGCAAAGCTTTTTAAACTCACAGAACAAATGTATTCCACAGATTGCACTCAATAAAGGTAAGCTCATGCCAATATATATTTGAACACCAAATAAAATGTAAAAGGACAAATTGCTTTTCAGATAGATATGAAACAATTGTAGCGCATGTGAAGTACATAATAATCGTGTATAGATCTTCGATACATGCATAAGAAGAATAATGTTATAAAAAGTATGAAAACTTGGATATTTAGGTCAATAAATGACAGTAAACGGAAAAAAGACTAATGTCAAATGGCAAGCACTTAAGAACATTATCAGTAGCATTTTACAATCGCAAAGAAGTAGGACATCTCCAAGTAAAGGATTACAGAAAAACCATAAAAAGAAATCAATTTTATGCAAGTTATTCACCTGAAATATTTCCGCAAAACTCTTCTGTTTGCTACCCAGCCCTAATCCAGGCAAACCAATCAATCCATCAACACCCCATTCTTCAGAACCCTGCACGTTATCCATCTCATTCTCACTCTCTTGGCTCTTAGAATTGAATCCAGGTGGCATCGAAAACAGGGATCCCCCAGCACCATCAGTATCAATCCTATTCACCTTCCTCCTATCTCCAATCGTCGAATTCCCACCTTGTAACCTCTGCGCAAACCGCCAATCCTCCTTGGACAACAGAGGAGGCGGCAGCCTTGGGTTCAGATTGACATTTGAGTAATAGTAAGATAAATATGCAGGATCAGACCTAAGCTCCTCCTCTGACATGAAACCATTACCGCTCTTGGTTTTTGCATACTCAGCAAAGGCAGAGTTATTGCCACTGTTGCCGCCAATACCATGGTTAAACAACCCACCAACAGCATTCAGCGAACCCTCAACAGTAGGCGGAGCTGACCCACTCCTGTACAAATTCAGCTCCTTTTCACGATCAATAGCCTCTTGGCGCCGCTGTTCACGGAGCAAAAACCCTATCTCCTTCTCCAAGTCATCTCCAAAGGAATTTTCATTATTCCCAAGCATCTGTCTCCTGCCCAATTCAGATAACATTATTTTACCACGACCTCAAAACCCACAAATTATTCACACGTTCCAAAAAGGAAAAAAGCTTAAATTAACTCCACCAACGCCCACAAACCCTAGAAAGATTTCAGACCAACACTTTTTTAATTTGCAGACTAAAAACCAACGAAACCATAAAGACAGCCTGAAGATCAAAGCTTCGGTTTCACAAAACTACAATCTTTGACGATCAATAATCAAGAACGTTCAATTCTTGATGATAAACAAAGCCATCAGAACTATATGATCAGACACTAAAGAAAACTTATTTCCATAAATTAAGGGAGCATACTCAATGATAATCAACAAAATTTAAAAGGGCCCTTTTTTACACCATAAATATCAAGAAAAAGAGCAAAAGGGAGTATGAAAGGGAGCTAAGAAGTGAGAGGTGTACAAGGGTTTGTAAGAAGGGTAGTCATGGGAGAGAGGGTTACGAGTTATACAAGAAAATATCAATATGGCGGCGAATTGTTCTGACAGAGAATCCCTTTTAGGGTTCTGTTTTCCAACTACTACTACTATACAAAGAGAAAATGGGATTAAATACAGTTACTGGATATATTTTGTATTTGCTATAAATAAATGCTTTTCATTTCTGCGTGTTTCTGAAAGTGTTTAATTTGTATCGAATTACTAATTTTCAAGAAAGATAGACAAGAAAACAGTTAAATAGAGTGAGAAATTGAAATATGAATTTCTGCATCAATATGTCGGCGACACGTTTACTCTTTAGATTCGGAAGTAGGAGAGCGAACTGCCCTTTCTTGATAAGGCACACACTGCTCACTCGGGCCACGTTGCTAAATGGGCCGGATGGTGTTCATCGAATTTACAACGCGCTTCATGGACGGTAATTTACACCGAGATGCATTACTTGAAGATCAAACAGTTTGGAATGGTGGAATTTCAAATTGACGTTGCTTCGTGACCGCGCTTAGAGATAGACTCACGAAATAATACAAGACTAAGGACTAATGCAGTGCATAGGTCTGTTCAAGAGTTTGAATATTATGCACGTTATGCACTAGTAGATTATGGCATGGAAATATCACTATTCTTTGATCAAGAAGCTATTGAACATTCGAAATCAATTTAAAGGGTCGGAAATAACTGAATGTGCTGCTGTTGATAGGCTATCCAATTGGTCAACTTCTAGCCAGTTTTGCATTGAGAGTGCATATCAGTTTTTTAGGCCAAAGGGGGAGAAAAATACGTGGATGGGGGAGATTTGGAGACCATACATCACTCCAAAACACCCCTTCATGCTATGGTTGACTGCGTAATCTGAGCTCTTTACGAAAGATAAATTGATACACCTAAACATCGACAAGACGTGTGTTTCTTGTGATCACACCTTGAAACAGGTCAGCACTTGTTTTTTAGTGTATTTGGACTTTCAGCATCTGGGGACAGATCAAATGTTAGTTGGGAAAAAGGAGATCAATGACAACAATATTTACCGCATTGATATGCATGAAGAAAGAAGCCCGAAGCACATCATTGCAATCTAAAACCAAGAAAATTGCACTTGCTTGCGCGATTTACCAAATTTGGATAGCACGGAATTGAATGATTTTTGAGGATCTTAAACCATGTATTGATAGCGTAGTGAAACAAATTAAAATAATGTATACATAGTCATGTTTTCTTTGTATTCTTATGTTTTGATTCATTTTGAGTCTCCAGTGTTGAGTTGATAGATCTTTGTCGTTTTTACATCTTTTGATTTTTGCTTTGTCCAAGTATACTGGGTTTACTTGTACATATATTTTGATAAATATAATTTATAATTACCGATAAAAAAAATTATGAAATATTGAAACTTCTTTTTTTAACTCGTCATAAATTATTATATACCCATACAGAGATGAATTTTATTCTCTTATTTGATTGACTAGTGCAAATTATCAGAAATAGGCTACTGTTGGGCGAGGTTAAATGAATCAAAATTCTCTACACAAATGTCAGTTACATATACAGAATGACAAATACGATTAACAATTTTAAATGATATTTATACTTATTTGGGTCTTCTATTTTGACCTTCTTGGGGTCTTCAATTATGTTATCGACATTTACTTCGAGATTGGTAAGAATTTTACATTTTGTCAATCTTTTATGCGCACACGATTTATAACTTCGAGTGTTACATCATTTAGTTCAGATTTGGTACACATTCATTAGAATTCATTTTTTTCAAACTATTTTAAAGAGTAATGCTAGCGCTAGTATTAAGTGACATTAAGTGAGAGGTGTAATTAAATAAATTATTTAATTGTACATTTAATTGACTCTATCACTAATGACATCTAAATATGTGTTCTAGCATCAATGTACTAAATAGGATAATCTGTTTTCAATCATACGTTATTTCATTGAAATGATTTTGCACATGGACCTATAACATTTTTCCACATTTTAATTATAAGTTTTTTTGCTTAAAAGAACATATTTCATCAAATCTAATATCAAAAAAATCTAAATCAAAAATGTCCTTAATTTGATTTATTTATAAAATAATGATAATATAGTTAATTGTTTTCTTTCAAATATTCACCATTTTTTAGAATATATAAATCTCTTTTAGACTGCATTTAGTGCAGTATATTTTCTATTATTTCGTTTTAAATGCTATTGAAGTATTATATAAATGAAAAACATAAAACTGGAAAATAGAGAGTCCAACATACCCTCTGTTTAAAGAAGTAAAACACTTCTGAAAAATTCATAAATATATTTTCAAATTTTAAACTTTTTTATGATTCTCAAATCTGCGTAGATCCAATAAATATCTTGGCAATAAAACTTGACGTTAATTTGATTTTATGTACGGACGATTTATCTATCTAGACCTCATTTTGAGTAGTTTTATGTGGCCATAATTCGAGTGATGATTACATCACACACGTTCTCACATAAATATTAGTGATTATGCTCTATATCACTTCTCAAATTTTTATTCGCATTTCAAGTACACATAATTATATTATAGTCATGTGGATCAATACAATCAATTTATTTTACTGTATATAGATACGTCTAAACTATATTGTCTTCATTTTCAGCTGATACAATAACTTAAATGAAATTGTTTACAATATAATTTTGAGAAAATTAATGGTGGTGAAAGATGAATGTGAAGTCAAAGCTCTTAAAGTATAATTTATTTGCCATTCAATAATTAAAAACGAAGAAGCAATTGGCACTCACAATTCAAACATTAAAAGTGGTTTCCTGTTGAATTTGTGTATATTATAAGGCAATAAATTAAGATGATAGGTTACAAAAGAGGTGTGAGATTTAATGGAGGTTTGTTTAAAGAATGCAATTTAAGAGATGATAAACACAAATTAAGGAATATTTGACCCAAAGGTTAGTAACACCAAAAAATAGAAATAAATTATTGTGAACATATTAATCAAGAATATGTTTTTAAAAAAAATTAACGATAACATGTGTCTGTTTGAGACCTCGAAAATTGAACAAATTCCTGCATCCAATGTAATAAGAACAAACTCCCAAGCTTCCTGTGTAAAAATTATTTCAAGCTTATGGAGAATTATGTGAAACTTTACCACGAATTATATTAACTTCTTGAGTTGTTGAGACAAAATGGATTGCGGAGATTAAATTTATGAATACTAAGCCAATACTCACCAGAGGTGGGAGATTAGAAGGTCTAGTATGAATGTACAATCAAAATTATGTAGCTAGCTCAGAAGTAAACCCGAAAATTTGAAGTCGTTCTACATGACATGAAATTTGAAAATAAAGAAACAAATCATTTTTAGATTTATCTAGTAAACAAGGCTGTGACTGTGACAAACCAGCACACACTCATTCAGTTAAGCTGTGATGCCAAATGATCTTCTTGTTGGAAAAATGTCTTTTATTTGGGCTATTTTTGACAAAATTTTAAGTTTCTTCTCTCCCGTGACTTGATATTTTCCTTCGTAATTGTTTATTTACACTTTGATCCTTTTAGTATATTAAGTATTATATTCTGTAATTATTTTGTATAACCCTCCTTTGGGCTATGATGATAATGGGTTATGGCCCAAATACTGTTTTCTGGCAATTGCCCAGTAACTTGGCTTGCCCAATATTTGGACCCGTTGTAGTTAAAATCGTGTTTGGAGAAAGTGGAAATTACATGTGCACCTACTTTTAAAGATTACATTTCAAAAATCATATTTAAGGTTTTTTATACAAAAATCAGATAATAATAAAATTTTAAAGAATAATAATAATAATAATAATAATTTTATAAAATTAAATAAATCTATAAATTCAACACCCACCAAAACACTCACCCCACACAATTTCAAANCGTGTTTGGAGAAAGTGGAAATTACATGTGCACCTACTTTTAAAGATTACATTTCAAAAATCATATTTAAGGTTTTTTATACAAAAATCAGATAATAATAAAATTTTAAAGAATAATAATAATAATAATAATAATTTTATAAAATTAAATAAATCTATAAATTCAACACCCACCAAAACACTCACCCCACACAATTTCAAACTATCATTTTAATCCCCCCGCTCTCTCTGTCACTCAACGAAATCGGAATCTTTCCACCCTCCCTCTCCTCAACGAAGTTGGAATCTCCTCTCTCACCCTCTCTCTCCTCTCCCACCCCTCTCTCTCCTCAACAAGATTCGTCATCGTCGCTGCTACGGCGGTGCTGTACGCGATGCTCTGTGCACTACAATTGTCATTGTAGCAACAACGACGTGGATGTGGTTTTGAGGATGACGACGACGTGTATATGGTGTTTCTTCCCTCCGATATGTCTAGGGTTGCAACTCCAAGCTTCAATCTCCGTCGTTAAGGCAACGCTGCTATGGGCACTACAGTTGCCGCTGCAACGACGATGACGTTATGTTTCTTACCTCCGATCTATTGTGAGTTGTTTTGGGTATTGCCGATAAGATGTTGGCGCGGTGAAAATTTGTAGTTTTTGGGGATAGTTCGTGGTGGTTTGCTTGTGGCAGTATTTGTAGTTGGGTGGTGGTGATTGTGATGTTGGCTACGGTGGTGAGGTGACGGTGATGTTGGCGATGCTAGTGGGATGGTAGCGACATTAGTAGACGATGATGGTGATGGTAGTTGACTACGATGATGCTAGTGTCGGTCGTGGCGGAAGTACACTGGTTTGTGGGAGGGACGGGAGTATTTGGGAACAATTAATTGATATAATTGATTGATTGTAATCAATAAATTAGTTAATTTGTGAGCAAAAATGATATGTGACCAATTATTTGAGATTGTGACCGATAGCTTATAACCAATAAATAACATGTAATCAATAAAAGATGATTGTGACTAACAATTTATTAAATTGAGACTGAA
Organism: Fraxinus cuspidata; assembly: GCA_903798385.1. Taxonomy (NCBI): domain Eukaryota; kingdom Viridiplantae; phylum Streptophyta; class Magnoliopsida; order Lamiales; family Oleaceae; genus Fraxinus; species Fraxinus cuspidata. Next base: position 29,541 of record CAIGRP010116423.1, read on the forward strand.
AAATTACTTGTGACCAATTAATTTGTGATTTTGTGATTGAGAAATAATTTGTAATCTATAATTTTTTTTTATACGTGATCAAGAAATAATGTGTGACCAATTAACTCAATAATTTATAACCAATTTGTATAGAATTGTGACCTTAATATATTTAATTAATTATTTCATAAATAAAATGTAATTAATATCTGTTTTTAAAATTTTAACTTTGTTTTTTTTAGTTTCGAAATGTGTCATGTTTAATCTCTTAGATATGAAATTTTTTCTATAGAAGAACTGTGACTTCGATGTACAACTCAACAATACCTTTGTTTTTTTTGGGAGCCCTTGACCATTGGATTGAGATGAAGATCAATGGCTGGTGATGAGGGTATAAATGATAATCTTAATCGTTCCATTAGGTCATTATTCAGTCTTTTGCCACCTAAGTTTGGTTTTCAGATTCTTCTTCCAAACCTTTAGTTGGAAGTTAGTTTTTGTCATTTTCTTTGTGAAATCTAAACACAGAGTGTGTTTGTACAGAGATAAACAGTGTGATTCCTTGTGTCTTCCTTTAATCAATAAAGGTTTGCACTCGGATTAAGGTTAGGGTTTTGAGTGGCCAAATAGAAGGGTACAATAGAGCCTGAGCCTTTCGATATTCGATTTCCTCGATGCTTTTGGAAATGTATCACTGATCGAGTAAAAGAAATTTTGTTTGCTGCAAGATTGTAGAGATACTTTGTGACATACTTGATTCGAAATTGTATAATACATCCTCATTAGTAGTTTTAAGCATATCATTCACCATGACCCGACGCTCATTTGAATCACTAAAAGATGAGAACTTTTCAACATCATTCGGAGCAAACTTCTTCTGTCTCCTTTGAACTATCTTCCCAGTTAATTCCTGAATTATATCAGATCCAAATCAACAACTTTTATGCCTAAATTGAAACGAAGTTAATTGTTTATATATCCAAAAAAGAAAAAAAATATATATATATATATACACTCAACTGGTAATGGAAATAAAATACTAGGTGGTGGGAGGGGAAGCATTGAGAAAGCACTGAACCCCATAAACTAGATTTGAGGACAGGACAATCAGAAAAGTAACTGAAATATCAAGAGGACAATATGGACACCTTGGTACATGATGTCAAATATGCATGATTTAAAATAGCATGAAGAACACCCACAAATGCATTTTAGATGCTAAGCTAAGTTTTACCTTCTGTATCACCCGACATGCATACATTTGGAAGCTAATGTCTGAAAAGCTTGCCAGCCAATTCTCTTCTCTGAGATGCCATTCCATGTTCAAATAACTAAAAAGACATGAAATTTACAAGTTTGTTAAAACTATTGAAAAGACCCACAATTAACAGCGCAGAAAAACCTATAAAATTGTAAAGTTTATGGTGTATGTATGAGTACAAACAGGGGCGGGCCCAGCCATGCCTGCACTGGGCTTTGGGTCACCCCATTATTTTTCAGCAGCTCGATGCTTTAAAAAAAAAAAACGTGGGCCTACAATTTGGCCCAAATGTGATAAAAGCCTACATTCTTTAATCCTTACCATTAACGGGTTGCTTCCCTCTGTGCTTCCCAGTGTCTGCGTGAGTCGGTGAAAGATTGAGAGTGAGTCGGTGAAAGACCGAAAGCCGAAATCAGGTAATTCTTCTTCCTTATTCCTCCCGGTAATTCTTCTTCCATATTAATATGGGTTTCTAGGCTCCAGCAATTTTCTAGAATTATTTACATTTAGTAGCTGATTATTTACAATTATTTACATTTAGTAGCTGAGTATATGGGTTTTCCAGCAATTTCTCCATTTTCAGTGCAATTTTGAACGACAATCGATTGTCTGTGATTTAGGGAAATCTTGAAGTGGGTTATATTGATTTTTGTTGGGACTTGTGTGGTTCTTCAAATACTTTAAAGTGACCAATTAAGCCTTTAGATTGATCCAAGTGTATATTTGACTATATCAAGTCATAAGTTTTTGGAAATTAGAATTTGACACTGTATAATTCCATTGCAGAGTGTTGGGTGTTGGCATGTTGGATGTTTCATGTTTTGCTATTTGGGGATAATTGATAAAGGATGGGAAGTTGGAACATTTTGATTTTGAACTTACAAACTAATTGAACTAACCAAGAAAATGAGTAATGCTATTTACATATTTTATAAACATCTTGTTTCCTTGATCAACGAACGTGCTTAACAATGAAATGTTTTATTTTGTTTATTTACATTCCAATTCAAATTTATTACAGTTAGTCATGGAAAGATTTTATAAAAGAAAAGCTCTTAAAGTTAAGGAAAATGTAAATGAGGAGATGTCAAATGGAGACGATTTTGATATTGCACAACTTCCCTCCGATCCTGGATTAAGGATTCCAATCTTGAATTACGATTCTAATATTAGAAATCAAGTTCGAAGAGCATATATACAAAAGGGTCCTTGTCAGCCGTTTA